>NW_019379534.1:737501-965318 GCF_000648655.2 Copidosoma floridanum | reverse complement strand
GTACCGATTAAGCTTTAAAAATTAATTATATCTTCACTCAAGGTAGTTAAATATTTTTTTAACCGATTAAAAATTAGTGGATAGAATTTAAAACATTATTTATGAAAATCATCGAAAGTCGCATATTATTTCAATAAGATATAAATGTGCATCAAGTGATCCGAGTTAATTTAATTTTTTTTTTTTTTTTCTAGTTTTTTGATAACAATTTTTTGTAAGGTTACGATGAAGAGATTTCAGTGAATATGTGATTAGAAGAAAAATTTAATTTTTAAATAAGGGGAGGAAAAAAGCTTTATTATTTTATGAAACTTTGTTGTAGACAGTAATGTGCATGATAAATTTTTGTTCTCAGTTTAAAATTACAAATATCGACTTTATTCGTTTTTAATAAAAATATTCAAAACCAGAAATTAAATTTACAAGAACGTACACAATAAAAATTACGATACTCATAGTTACCTACTATTTTCACCATAACTTCCAAATCTGATTCCATTCGTGCAACGGGATTTTTCTTTTAAAAATATTTCGAATGAAAATCCCATAAACGGTGATTAAAGCTACGAGTGTAACTATCAATACAGTTTGTGCACACAAAGCAAATATACGTTCTTGTAAAATTAATTTCAGACAATCGGTGACCTAAGAACTTTACAAAAGATGGACCTCTCTGTCAAATTGCAGCATCGGAGAGAGGATGGGGGTTCAGCCAAGGAAACGGATACAATGGACCTAGCTTAGTTACAAAAGGTAGACGCTTTGCACTCCCTACTTTTCACCCATATATCTTTTATAGTTGACTCGTAATTTTTTTTTGATGCCAACAGAAATTTTTATTATTTCCATCATTTATTGGTCACTTTCTAATAAACGCGTCAATAATGTCGGCCCAATTTGAATATAAATGACAAATTTTATCGATTATTTAATTACTGCTCTTTTGAAATTGTTTTTTCTATTGCAATTTCGTACAGAGAAGCATAAACAATCGATAAAGTTTTAGTGGCACTTTCAAAATATCATCTAATAATAAGAGATAATGATTTGCGGTTATTAAAAAGAGTAAGAAAAAAAAAATTATTGAGAGTACATAATTGAAATTGAATAACCACTGAACTGCACTGATAAATTAATATCATGCAAAATTAATGTTTACAATATCATTTTTTCTCGGGTAAATCTCAAACAATTGAAAAAAAATGTATAAAACTTAGTTTTTTATGTTCACCATAAGGGTTTTTAATAAATTTTTTTTGCTGGATTTTATTTTGAGCAAATGCTTTCTTGTCCACACAACGATCATCACAGAAACAAGCAGTAACCCAATCCCATTTTTGTCAACTTTCAGGTGGCGTACACATGTCAGCCTCGCGAGGCTCGCCACCGAGCGGTAGTTCCTCAGTCGGTGGTGGCTCCGTCCAGAGCAGCGGTGGTGGCGGTCTCAGTTCAGCTTCGTTGAGCTGTGGAGGCCAGAGTTCGCCCAACAGCACTGGCGGAGGTGCTGGGAACGGCGGTGCAAGTGCCACGGGTACGAACAACGGCGCCAACTCCTGCGACAGCGAGACGGACTGGCGAGGGGCCCACAGCATTGCTGCTCTGAGGCGCAGAGCCTCCGACGCCACCCAGCAACAACAGTACAGTCCGCAGCCGACGGGACTACCACCCGGGCCACCGCCTCAGTATTCGCATGACATCGAGTACAGTTCGGTGTATTAAAAAGGATTTTTTTACAAATGTTTTAAAAAAGTAAAATGAAACAAAGTAAAATGATAGACAAGAAGTGCAATCATCATGGGGGAGGATGTGTTTTGTACTATAACGATGATAGCGACCCTTTTTTTCTTGTCTTCGTGATAAGCTATATATATATACGGATGACTTTGTTGAGCTCTGTTATTTCATTATCCCGTTTATTGTTGCTTTTTATTTCTGCGTTTCCTAGTGATTCGTTTCAATTTGTATATACGAAGTTGTTTTTCTTAAAAAGGATGTTGCTTTGATAGAGAAAATATTTTTTTTCCCTTTTTTTCCTTTGCTGCTGGGGTCAACAGTCCTCAGTTACGTGAAATTTAGAGCTACATGATTTTATTGGAAAGTTAAATATACATAATCGAATATTTTAACATTGAGGATTTTCATACTCTCCATATGCATAATATTCATAGAATGATTTTCTCATTTGTAAAGATATAATTGAAAATACGTGAAATCACCATCCAATAATATATTTTACACCATTGGAACAGTAGTAATAATGAAAATTTTTTAATTCAAATTTTCATTGCGTTTTACTGTTGATCGTTCATGTAGTGATTGATTATATATTGACGATACTCCAATGGGAACTTTGTAAATGTGCATTTTGTTAGAAATTTTTGTAATTTTAAACAAATGGGTACAAGTAACCCTTGTTTAAAAAGATGTAATAATGATATAGTTTAAGGTGTAAGATTCCTGTAAAAGAATATTAAAAAAAAACTATCATCGTCAAGATATTGCTGACTCGGAGGGATATCATTGATTATATATACATAAATATTAATGAAAGATGCGACGCGACGTTGCGTTTCACAAAATCCATTCCGTCTCGCCTGTCAAGTGAGACAAATCGAATTGTATACGACGAGTTACCTTAGTATCGTATGTGACACTGTAAATATTAATAAAAGTAAAAAGAATCGACGATAAAACGTAGTCAAGTCAAAGCCGTGCATATATAAAATAATAATAATATAGATAAATAAACGTTGAGGTGAAAAGAAATTGCGATTTATAATACCATACTATTTGTAATACGATGGCGGGAGGTGTGCAATGAAACGGAAAAAATTTAATATGCAAAAAGGTGATGCATTGGAATAATGAATATTAGTGATGGACACATTATCGCATTTCCTTTGGAAAAATTAATCGTAGCGTATAACTGCTCACTGATTGAACTAAATTTTTAAGTAGAAACTTAATTGTCTCACTTCACATTAGGACGTTATTTTTGTTATGTACAATACTTGCTTGATGAGGTGGTTTTTTGTTCTTCTTCATTGACAGCAGTCGACCTATTTTATAAATACCCCAGTATATTTTTAGCCAAGCATATAGAGAATTAGTCCATCCGGTCTTTCTTACAAAATTAAGTGGACAGATGAGATACTTTTTTCTGTGGTCAGAAACGAAGCAGACAAAAATACGTTCGTGTCAATACTGAATCAGTGCACTTTGTTTACAATTGTTAAAGATTTTTTATGTACCGATTAAGCTTTAAAAATTAAACTGATGCACAGAATATCATGGCAATTTATTTTTTCAATTAAAAGCGCCTAGTTGAATTCATCACTCGTTGCATGATAATATGTTACTGCAGTATACTCATATATTAAAAATAAATACACATAGATATTTTTGAAAGATATACTAAAATTGTATACGCAACATGAAAGCTTCGGACTAGACAACTTATCTCGTTACATAATTTAATGCGAAACTATGTATCAATTTAATGTTATAATTTTACGTTTTAAAATAGGTGTACTAAATCTTTTTAAAACGTCAAGAATATCAAGTATAAGGGAAAATTATACAGTTTTATTATCATAATGCATCCATGTAAAAATAAAAGAATAGCAAGTAATCGTCGAATATATAAATGTGAGATTTCCCTCGAGATTTCCATCGTTGTCACCGAGATGATGTACACGTTTTGTAAATAAATTATAAGTTATATGCGTTGTACGTCTATACCTTACAGTTGTATAACGAAATTAAAGTTAACATATTGTGTATGTACATTCTAGCTGGGAAGAAAGGCAATTGAAATGTAGAGAAAAAACTATTAACGTAGTATAAGGTATTTCGAAAGAAAATAAATATTAAAAATAAATGTGATTGTTAAAAATAAAAATTACATTTAGATTGAACAAGAGAAACTAAGTATGATTCAGTATTTATTTAGTATTGATAAAATTATCCTTCTTTAATTGCATTTTTTCTCCAATCAACACTAGTTCTACACCGTCAGCATATTGTGTACGTATACGACAAAGTCAGATTGAAAGTGCGAGTAACATTTTTGAAATGGAGTTATACATAAAGTCTATATTATGTATTATGACACACCTTGGCACATTGTGATATATTCGATTGCGCCGTTTTTATTATACTCTCCCCATTTGTGGAGACCATTTCCTATGCCAAGAAGTTGACACACATTTGAGAGACACAGTACATGATGGAGCACAATTTTTGTTTTCACACTTAAAAATGAATTTATTTTCTCAAAGTATAATACACTACTTTGGCTGTAAATTTTTTCATTACAACTAATAACTGATAACACATAACACAACAAAAAATATTTGTCGCAAACAATAGTGCTAAAAATTTTTAGAAAATTACGTTTAACCACTTTACTTTCAAATATGAAAAAAACTTTTAGTTTGTAAATTTTTTCTCTTTCAAAATAAAAGTCATTATTTTGTTACGAAAAAATTTTATGAAGTACTATGTTATAAATAATAGTAAAAATATTTTTAGTTCAAATTGCAAAGTATTTGAAAAGTAACTACATGCTCAAATCTATTAATACGAGCAATAGAGCTAATACATATGCATAAAAGTTTCACATAAACACGATAAGGAAGCGGTTGATATATATTATACAAAAAGTAAGTTGAGTATTATTCCAAACGAAGACATTTTACTGGTCGTGTTTTAGTGAAATAAACAAAACTAGCAAAGAATTTTTAATCGTAAATATAAAAAAGCAGAGACAGCGAAACGACATTGCGTACTAATTATCCCATAGTATTACATATACACACGAATTTACCGTAGTAGCTACAAGTGAAATAAGAGGAAAGGTTAAGATGAATAATAAACATGCATAACTATATAAATAAATAAACAAATGAATAAATAAATAAAACAAAATGTATAACATACAAGTGAACTTGGCATGAGCTTGTGTATCGTGAAAATTAATTAGGTTTAGGCTGTACTATTATGTACCAACATTCGTATACGATTTTTCATGTACAAAAAACTACAATTAAAAAGTTGAATTAAAAAAAAAAAAAAAAAGAAAGAAAGATAGAAAGAATGAAAAATTGGTGACTAAGTGTAATATTTGTTGCAAACGACAATTCCGGTTCTCTTATAAAGCGCTAATTTTTGTTCAGAATGAGTTCGACATACCAAATTTATTTATAATTAACTTTAATCATGTATTTAGATTTTATTTAAATGAAAGACTCATAAGTGCGTTATTCCATCAGATAAAATAATGTTCACAAAATTATAATACAAAAAGTACATTATTGGCATTATAATTTAACTTACACAAGATAAGTACTTTCGTTTCCAATTATTATTTTTTCAAAACTAATTGAATCCGCAACACAAAGTCATTTACAAACTGAAAAAACCAGCTAGCAAAAAAAAAAAATATTTATTTTGGGTCTAAAAAATTCAGGCATTTCTCAAAATTTTTATTACAATAAGATAAACACTGGGGCATAATGCAACACAGATATCACCTCTAAATAAGAGGAAAAAAAAAGGTTTCATTTTATACTCAGTGAATGGTGTATTTATTAGGTAATCGGTTGATTATCGTGTGTATTACATAATATATGATCTTGTCGAGAGCACGTTACAATAATGGTGAAATAAAAAAAGTAAAGGTGAATAAAGGAATGCTAATTTTTATCGTTGTATAGTTGTGTATAGAAGTCAGCTGAGTGTGTAAAATAAATTATAATTAAAGTAGCTCTAAGTCTTTGTTTATTTACCTTCATGTGTACTAATAATCATAATGGATTAATCAATATATTTTATGGAAGAAAAAATGAACAGAAATTCAAAAACACTTACTTTTATTCAAAATATACATACTCACACACAAAATGGTATTTATTTGTATGTCTTCTCTGCTTTGAATGTACATTTTATCATATTTCTGTTTTGAATTTTATCCATACAACTAAATTAATGTTATTTCTCATAAACATGTACATGAGGAACTCCACAAAAAATCAGTCATCGTGTGTTTCTGAAAAAATTTGAAGATGTGTTTCTGTACATTAATTATTTGTCTTATATTTATACACGACTACTTGAAAGAAGGTCCTTATATTTTTACCAAAGCAAAAAGTGTAACTATCCACAAATCCAGAAAATTTCATTTTATCAGTCACAATATCGAACGCTGAAAATGCCTAAGAGACACTTTTTTTGGTGACAAACATAAAAACATTATTTTAACTTTGTCAGAAGCAAGTAGCAGATAATTTTTCGTGGAAATGCTCATATACATATCATAAATTTTTTTTACAGTTTGTACGTACATTTTGATACTTCCGATTATGTCAGCTACAACAGTACATCCAGATTATAAATATTAAAACGTATCGGATATTTTGGCAAAAACAATTCAACGTGAGACAAACAGATAAAAGTTTGCTCTATATTTACAAAAATACTGAAAATAATAAACCATAGACTCAAATAACAAAAATGACATTTATTGAATGTCATTGAAATAATAAAACTATGAAATATCATTGTTGTAAAAGTTAATCTTATTGATAACAAAGAAATTAAAATATTCTTAGTATTAGTACCTTCTTGTACACTTTACACGGAACTTTTTAATACACATGAATTCAATTGGAATTATTTTAAATATCACAGAAAAATAATTAAAGAGAAAGTTTTTTTTAACTTCTTCATTTTCTCTCGTTTTTAAAAGTAAATTATATTTGCGCAAGAAATGTAGTATGAAAATATGATTGATTTTATCGTTCATAAACCACAAAGCGTAGACTAGATGAAAAATATAAATTTGTATAGTAAATTTTTGAAGCGGTATCTCTGAAATTGAATGCATAAAAATTTGGTACTTCATCATTTCAATATTGTTTTGTTTGGTATAACATTTCATTAAATACTTTATTCGAATTCTGTGCGGCAGTTTGATGTTTATAATAAAATACTTTGGAGAAATACTTATAAGGAACATATTTAATATTATTTGAGACTTGTCTATGTAAAAAAAAGTTTTTAAATATTTTTTTTTTGTAACAAACATTTATTATAAGTAGTTTTTGGTTAAATTTAAATAAATTACCGTTTTTTTGTGTTTCTTGATGTTCCAAAAAATTGATTAATTTTTTGTGAAAATATTTAATTATATTTGGTTTGGTTCTTTACACATTTTCAGTAACTTGCAGTGACAGATTAAAAATATATATTTCTTTTTTTTTTGTATCTTTAAGCATTAAATCTTCTTAGAGTATACAATTGTTAAAGATCAATATTTTTTGTACGTAAAATATAGTTTTCAAGATTGACGATGCAACATCCTTGCAAACTTTCACGACCATTTTTTGTTACAACTACCTGCTTTCTATTTGAATTCTGTTTAGATCATTTTTTCTAAACTACTCTCTGTATTTTCATCGTCAGAAGTTTCGGGTTCAGTGTTTAATTTGCTGAACTCACGAGAATTTGGTCGTCCTTCGAAAAACAAACTGGACAGTTTGAAGTTGTTTTTTTTATCGGCATTCCATTCCGTTCTTCTTTTCCGCGGTGGAAATATGCATCCTGCCCACAAGAATATTTTTAAGTTCTCAGATATCAATAAATAAGTATTTAACACATTTTAACAAACGGACAACAAAGCTTTAATTAAATTGAGATATTTTTTACTACGCTGTCATAAAAGTAAAACAAAAAATTCATAATTATTAATACAAAAAATAAGATAACTTTCTAAACCACAATAACAATAAATTATAAATATGCCTCTATAAAAAATTTCATAGAGCTGACAAGCACACTCATGCAAAAAGTTTATTTCAAGTTTTTAACGTAACTTATTGTAGAGAGTAGAAAATTTTTTGAGTTGTTGACAAAAATAAAGATAATGAAAAAGAACACCTTTACTACGAACAACTAATGCAGTTTTAAACTCATGAATTCCTAAAAAAATGCATAATAATGAGCTAATAAAAATATATTAAGATAAATGTGTTGAGTTAGCCACCTGCCCTGTGCTAAATGCATAGAAACAATAGTTTTTTAGATGGTCTAGACTACAATCTTTTTCATATGAATCAACAAACGAATCAATTTCAACAAAATTTTGGGAAAAACTAATCAGATTATATATATTACCAAATTTTTTTTTTAAATAGCCCATTTACATTTCTATCAGAATACAATAGATAATTTATTTCCTTTTGTAATCTCATCTTTCACTTCAGAGTTATTGCTGAACCTTTTTAAATGTAGTTTTCAAGTTTAATTGGTTGACCTAACAAGCAACACCTATATAGAAGTTTAGGTCAAGCAAATCGAATATGAAAGTTAGACATTCTGTTGCGTAGCTTCAATGAATATTGTATTACTGTGATTCAACACAATTAACGAATTAAGAGGGCACACAAAAGTAAATCCTCATACGGTAACTGATTATTATAGTTCATCAAGCTGTAAGACACAAGACTACAGTAGTTTTCACTTGCAGATGATAGGACATTCAAACTTGTCACAAATAAAGAAAGCCATAAAGATATTAAAATCGGTTTTAAAATAATCATTATTAATAAATTCTTTAAAGATATCTTGGAAGGTCTTTATGTCATTTCCGATTCAACAGTCAAAACATTGACTTTTTGTTTGATTTTACATTAGACGTAAAAAAGTTAAATTCGATTTATTCTTTAAGTTTGTCAAAAAATCTCAAATTTTTTTTTAACTAAATAAAACAAATAAATAAATAAAGTAACGAATTTTCTAAAAGTATGCGAGGACTTGAGGTCAAATCAAATAGAATAAAGGACGTAAGCCTTTCAGAGGTTAAACAATTAATAACTATTCTAAATTTTATCCTTTCAGGGTCCAACAACATTTCGTTTGACAATCCTTAAGAGTACACTCATTTCATCGGCCTCATATGGTACTTCAAAGTAATTTTATGAGGATATAACTTGGACATGCATTAAGCCAGTACATACAATAAAAAAAAACCAAGCGCTTGGTTCATAAAACAGTTTTACGTAACAAATATAAAAGTAAAGTAATACAAACTGAGACAAAACGTAAAGTATAAGCTTTTTGTTTTTATTAATTAACTCAAGCTGCACTACTCAAAAAAATTTTACAGCTGTAACACTTAAAGAAAAAAAAGACAAAGCGGTGACAAACAATGAAAGCAGTTAAACAGTCGAAATATATCATTATCAAGGTCCAGATAAAATGGATAAAAAATGTTTTCACCGTCTGCAGCAGATAGGAAGCAGATCACTTTATTCACTTACTTAAAATCCTCATAGTACATCCTAATTTCGGTTTGTTTCTCCACATTATATTACACGGTACGAATAAATAAAAAAACATTAAAATTGTTACATCACATGCGACATTAATACGAAAAAATTAATAAATTAAAATACTAGTAAAACTTATGTACAAGCAGCATCATATGACGATTAAGAAATATTACATGTAAAACAGAAGAGCACATCTCTGCTGTTAATTAATACTTTCAAAAGTAAACGTACAATTCACTGACATTGCACGAACGGAAAACATCAAAGCTTTTAATGTGTATGCACTAAGTACATAAAAAAAATATATATGTTTAAATTAAAATAATACCAATAAGTTAAATAAAAATTATAAATAATAGTGTAAAACTATCTACACAGAAGATGTGACTAGCTTTCTAAATTGAACCGAAGACTGTTCATATTGAAATTGGCTACCTCGTTTTTGGTATCTCGCCACGAGTGCCGCCAGTAAAATACAGAAAACGATGAAGAATAAGGCAAAGACGATGGCCACTATTGTCAGCGTTCGACTTTTTCCAGGTTTTTTGGCTTCTATGCTAACACCATTCATGCTGCTACTCATCGAAGACTTGGCCAAACGAGCTTCTTCTGAAGTGATATTGGATCTTGTCTTTTTTGGAGATGGAAGATTTCTCGTATCTGAAACAAAAAAATAAAAATGTACGTTTATGTCAATCTTAAAGTGGTTCACTTATGAGGTATAAGGTATAAGTATAAGTACAATGCATTGATTCAAAAATATTTATATAGTCAAACCAATTAACATGTACACATATTATCTTCTACTATATTTGCGAGGCAACCTTGTTTCAACTTTTTTTTTTTTTTTTTTTTCATGCAAACCAGTATAGCTCGTACCGTTTAAAAATAAACATCAATTGGCAATTATTAATATCATTAAAAAAACCATTGATTTCTCAAAAAAATTATTGAGAGTTGAAAATCACTCCAAGTTAATTTATAGTAAATTATAAGCAGAAAAGAAAAAAATTGTCCTTTGTAAAATGTTGAACTCCCAAACTAATATTCATTAAACAGATAATCAGTCAACTAAATTACCGATAAGGTAAAAATTTCCAAACTATAAGTGTTAATTAATTTTTCCTTGTTGCTTCAAGTGCAGAGTAACTCCTTATCTCAAATTCAGTGTTAAAACTTTAAAAAAAATGTTTTATTAGCTCACAATAATGAGGACCAATGGTTTACGTGGTTTTGAAATCCTAGGACTACGATCAGACCACGATTGAAGCAATCACGTGTAAAAGTAACTTTACTTGTACAAAGAAACAGCTGTTGTAGTAAATTACCTTGATTGAACTTGTATATTTTGTGCGTATTGAGCTCGACCACGTAAATTTCACGTTCATCTGCTGTCACGGCAATATCGTGAGGACTGTCCATGTCAGAACTGGGGGCAAACTGTGAGAGTAGCTCGCCAGTATTGATATCCAAAACGAAGCCTCTGGTGTGAGTGTTTTCAGGGTACCGAGCACCATTTACCAAGTATACGCGATTATTTGCATAGGCGATACTGTAAATTGCGCCGTTAAACGCTGGATGTTTGTACTCTTTGTGGAATGTACCGTTACTCGCAAAGATGCAGACTATTCGTGCGTTTTCTCGATCCGCGATGAATATGAAGTCGTGCTCTTGGGCCAGTGCCAGAGAATGTGGTATGAGAAGTGCATTCTGTGGTGCTGGATTATTGTACATTGCTTTACCTGAAGTCATAATTGTTAAGTAGTCACAAATTACGAAAATAAATATACGTCAATGAAAATAATTATCACTAGTTGATTATCATTAGTAATACCTTCCATTCCCCAAGTTCTTCCCCATTGCAGTATTCTCTCTCCATTCTTATTGAATTTAATGACTCTTGAATTGCAATAACCATCACTGACGAAAAAGTCTCCGTTATCTAATACCGCGACTGCAGTTGGTTTACAAAACCTTAAATTGTCGTTTCCAGGTTGAAAAGCTTCACCCAGGACCAATGACGGCTTTATTACACTATTTTCAAATAAATTATTTACATCGACTTTTTCAGCAGAACTAGCTCTCTGACTGAAACTCTGTCGCATGAGCTGCTCCTTGTGTTTCTCAATGTCTTGAGCATCAAACTTGAAAACTTGGTGCATGGCAACATCTGTCACCCAATAATTACCTTCCGAGTCAATCGTTAGGCCGTGTGGAAGGAAAAACATATTTCTTCCCCACTCCAATATCATTTGGCCACTTTTTTCTAGTAGTATAATTGTACTTTGTCTAATAGGGCCTCTATTTATATTAAATTTGTTGTCTCTACCAAACGTGGAAGAGTCCCAGATTCTCTCGCCTCTGTGAAATATGCCGATATTACCATTTGGATGTATCGACACTGCCGATATTTGACCAATAAAGTCAATAGAAAAGGGCCACCTCATGTCCCACTTTATATCTGTTACAACAGTATCAAAATATTATTGTTTATACTAAGTAAGACGGCTATGTTAATACGTTAAATTTTTACGTGAAAACATCGTAATTAAATTAATTAACAAAATTTTACTGTCCATTATCGACATTTTTCTGTTTTAATTTGCGTCTTTGACACTGCTTTTTATGACTGAATAATTTAAAAATAATTTAAAGATGAGAAAATATCCCATGTAAAATTTTTAAAATATGCAAAGTTATTTTTTTGCTATTGGTATTGGTCAAAGTTCCATAAAAATTTTACTGTCGAAATTATCGTTTTGTTATGTTTTATTCTAACTACAATTCAAAAATTAATCAAGAGATTGATGTTGATAACCTTTAGTTAACAATTACTGTAAAAACTTATTGAATGATAAATTAAATGAGTTAAGAGTGACTGTGTTTACTGAACAATACGGAAATTTTTTTTAAATAAATTTTTCAAACTCTTAAAAAATGTTACTTTGATGTATGTATGTTAAAGCACCTTATTAAATTAGAAATTCGGCTTACGATTTTTTAAAAAGATATCTTTGAAACTGTATTAAAAAAAAAAAAACAGTGAGAGATGCGTTGTATGATTTCTTAGCACCTGCCTAAATAATTGAAATTTTTCCAAGAATTATATACATATATATGTAGTCAGTGTTGAGCGAAATTGCAAACGCGGACTTCTTCAACATCAGTAATTTTTTAAGTACCATCTATTGAAACTTCAAATCGTTACCACGTTAAAAATATAACCAGTAAATTTTTCTCACTTACAATTCACACACTACATTATTAATAATAAATGATTCTACATGTATACCATTACATATGTTAGATACATTGGCCTTTAATATTAAACAACACATGAACGTTTGATTACTGTTTCGATTACTGTACGAAAATATTAAACAATCCCCGAATTGCAATTTCACTCACCACTGTTTCTAGGACTAGTAAGTAAATAAATGTACTAACTTGGATCAAGTTTATCTGAAATAACACTAGTTGAGGGAGCATTCGACCAGTTGACCCTTTTGCGCATTGGTTGGTCAAGAGGGGAGATGGGATACTCTGGTCCACTATCTCGCTCATCAATTTCAGGATCATCGTACTCTTCGTCGTCAAACTTAAGATCCTGCAAATGATGAACCTTTTTCTCCTGAAACAAATTGATAGAAATGAGGAAAAAATGTACGTAACGTACAGTTCAAAAACTGTTTCAACTAAAGGATAAAGAAATAGCCCACTCACCACCCTGACGACTGCATCTGCGACAGGAAGAAGACAAGCCACTGCCAGTAGCAAAAAACAGCGGCAAATGATGCCACAGCGCATCTTCATCCTTATTTCCTGAAGCTCGTCTTTGCGTCATTAGTTGCCAAAACTCCACTTGGAGAACAACGACCACGACAGCAGTAACGACCAAAATGAAGAGAATCAGCAGAGATAACTAAACTTTTTTCACCTCTTTTTTTTCAACTCGAAAAAATTAATTAATTCCAGCAGCAGCAACAGATAAGCAATGGAACAATTACGAAAAACACAATCACATTCGCTAATATTGATTCAAGTGTTCGCGGTAACTAACACTGGTCTTTCCGTTTCTGCTGTTGCTGCTGCTGTTGGCGAATAAGGAGATGACGGCTGTGCCGCGTCGTCGTCCAGCATCCACTCCATTTGTGTATTCGACTGCACAATGCCATTTCGTTTGGAATTCCCACAACAACGCGTCACTGGGGTATACCTCCAAGTCTTACAAAATCCATATCTTTAGGGGAGTTTGTGACCTACGTCACTGCCGTACACCGAAACAAGGGCTGGAGATATCTCTTTATTATCACTACCCACTCCACCCACGCAATTCTTCTTCTTCTATCTCTCTTTTTTTTTGTATCGGAGACACTTGTTGAACGGAGCGAACGCGACTGTCCCTTTTACCAACACCCTACACCCACACCTTATGTTCAAAACATTGATCTTCGAATTAGCGCTGTACAGAACTTTCTCATTCTCCTCGTTTCAAGAAATGAATTTTAGACACTTTTATGGTATTGCCCCCTAGCGACGTCAATATAATTTCGTAAGTACACGTGTTTTGACCAAGTCTTTTTTTTTTTGGCACAACTAAACGAGCGAAGTAACTGCACAATATGATACTTGGGAATACTCTGCATCTCCCTCGGACATCGCGTCGATGACTTGAAAGGGAAACCACATTGTGCGCCACTGGGCTGTATGGTTCAGGACAACACCGGCCAATTAGAGAAAGATCCCCCCATGGCAATAGTAGCTACTAGTGTACCCTCGAGTCCTGTTTGCCCCGATTGGCTTGACTTTTGCTGTGCCATACTTTAGCAATGTCTACCATGTGGTTATACCTTTACCTACGTCATCCGCGTCTACGTGTCAAATTTACGATTCGGTTAGCGATAAAGGTCCTTGCGGCAGTTGCGCGCTCAAAACGGTACGGTAGATTATTCCGTTACTGGCTGTAGTAAAGTAAGTTGGGCCGGTAAGGCAGAAGAAATGGCCTATTTTTGGGGCCAAATGTTAGATGTCGAGACGGCATCGAATATCAGTCCATAAGTTTTTTTAGACCAGTTAATAATAAATTATCAAGTTTTTATGAATGCTTTTTGTAAACAATAGTCCGTATTTTCAACTTTCGTCAATTAAAAATCGTACAGCCTATAAAAAACAACTTGCATTATTTCCTTACTATTTTGACTGAACTTTTAAAAAACTTTACCCATTTTATAGTAAATCCATACGATTTTCGGCAAAAAGGCCTCACCTAAATCTTCACTATATTTTAATGTAATTTATAGTTCTTTTGGTGGAAAATAATTTTAAGAAATGGAAATGGCAAAACAGAGAGAGTATTATTATTACAGTGACTTTGTAGGACAATTTGTGTTAGTGACATTATTGTGTCCAATTGTAATAACAGAATAAGATCCTTATCTATTCTACATCAAGAAGAACCATCATGTTGCCTTATCCCTCACTTCGAAATAAATGAGAAGTAATCTTTCGCATGAAAGGCGTAAAAATGAGTCGTGCACTTGGCCAAGGCCCATTTTATAAACGTATACCTACAAAAGTATAAACAGCCTTTTTTTGGTACGACGTCGAATTGGAATCCAGCCAGGACGCATTTGTATAGCGTATGAGTAAAAAAGAAAGGAAAGAGAGCGGCAGAGAAAAGGAGCGAGAGGAAGCTGAAGAAAAACATGGTCACTTGTCTCAGGAGTACGAGTGTGTGTATATATATGTGCCATCCTTACATCCATTATAATTTATAGGTGGAAAAGTTTAGCGTTGTATGTGTATCGTATACGTACCGGAATTGGGGTCTCCGTTTTTTTTTGTCTCGCAGTAAAAAAAAAAAAGGGGGGGGGGATGCGTCTTATCCTCCGGGAATCAGAGTAAGAACGTTAGATTTGTACGCGTCCTTCCTGGGAATCTGGAGACGTTTATTGCTGGCGCATCACTTTGCGAAAGCGCGTTTGTTTGTGAGTGAGAGAGACAGAGAGTGAGGTTACACGTACATAGGGGGTGTGAGGGCAGAGAGATTTTTCTTTTTATTTGCACGGTGCCCCGATGGGTTGTTAAATCAACGCCAGCTTTACAACCCGCTGATTGCGGCCGTGCTGCTTTGACTTTTTGACAAAGGTATCGTGAAACCAAAGTCAAAGTATTTCCAACGCAAGTGACGACACGATTGATTTTTCGTATTGTTTCTTTGATGCGCGTGATATTGCTCATTTAAAATTCGAATTTAATCCCGTGCGAATCGATTTTATACGTATAGAATACACAATGTGTTTGTTATCACGTGGTGAAGCTGAGGCGATTATCAATGACATTATAAATTCATGCGACCGCAATTTAAATCTCTACGTCGCGTTATATAATTTGCATGTTACAAAGTTGCGTGGCGAATTTGACGTTGTTCACGTCGTGAGGGTATGTCTAAAAAAAAAAAAAAAAAAATCGAAACTGTATTTAAATGGCACTCGTTATTTCGGGATAAAACCGATGAAAGCTCAAGCTCCTGTCCTTTGATCGGTACGCGTGATTAGTGTTTATCAAAAAACAGCCAAAATGTATGAAACTCGCGGAAAAACTGAGCCAACCGAGTGAGCTTTGTTCGCGACATTATCAAAATTTTAAGCTCAATCGGGAGAGAAGGGGGAGGTACATTGCGGCAGCAGCTGCGGCGCGACGCAAGTCCAAAACTGTATGAACGAGTGAGCGAGCAAAGCTCTGGAGCCGCGTTGTCGCTCATCGATCCAGCCGTTCACCGCGACTCTCTGTAGTTTTGTACACGTACGATGTGGAAGCTCGTGCGCGTACGTGTTTATGTGTGTTTGTGGAAAAAGTGTGTGCTTGTGCTTCTTTTTCTGGAACAAGCACATCACCTTTTTCATCTCTTTATCTTCCTCTTTGAAAGAGAGTCCGGCGATCTTTTTTAACAACTGGTCAACAATAATTTTTTCCTTTTTCACTGTGGTTTTTTTTTTAATTTTATTCACGTAGATCGGTTGAATCGAAAGGAGAATATAATTGTATTAGCTCTAGAGTCTCACCAAAGTGCCAATTTTATAATTGTCACACAGAATAATATACATCATATTATTGCGGTTAGTGTGCCGTAATTTGTCAAAAATCGATGAAAGCATTTTTATTACACCATGAAAAAAAATAAGTACTTGGAATAAAAAAATTATGAAAATAATACTTACATAAAGTACATTGGTAATTTTGTTTAACTTTGGATATGACTTATTTAGAAGTTTATTATTTATCTTGAAAAATAATCTTACAAACAAAAGTTTTTTAAACCATCACCCTAACTACGTGAATCAAAGCTAATTTGTTTCTTTATTTAAATACCTACACCTCCTCTTATTTGCTAAAAAAGATCGCTGTCATCGTAAGTAATACAATTTTTTCTATATCATTTCAATACAAACACTTGTAAATATGTTTTTCTTGGCATAAAAGTTGGTTCAGTCGTGGGTATATTTGGAAAAATTTAGATCGGGCTTATGAAATTTTTATGATTTATGCTCATATTTTATGATAAAAAAGTACAATGATTACTTGATCAATATTGTTTTTTTGTCAATCTTGACATGTTTTAAATAACTTTCTTAAGCTTCTATCATTATAGAAGCTCATTATACAGAGTTATCTAAAAAAATGAAGTTTTGGTATAGTGTCTAGGCGATCAAGCACTGATCGTTCGGATCTAATCGTTGTCCTTAATCTCTCAAAAGATATCGAAATGTAGCATGACATGCTAGTCAGTAACGTGTCTAATACAAATCAATCAGCACTTTTACGGTGGTACCTTTTTCCATGGGTATAAAAAATTAGGTAGTTTTACTCAATACTTTTATAAGAAAATCAATTTTTCAGAAAAATTCTTTGTGTTTAATTAAATAAATTTCTTATGTATATTTTTTAAGTATCAATTTTCATGGCATGATAAATCATCTGAATATATTTATAAAGTTTCTGTCTTAGGTGAATAAACATTTTTATGAATAATTGTATTTGTGTGAATAAAAATACTAATATTCAAAAAGAGACGTGCATAATGATACCTACTCGAAAACAAAACTTTTACGACCACATTTAACGTAATTTACAGAATTACAAGTTGCTGTCCACGTATATGAGTATGATAACGTGATAAATGCGCACTTAAATAAAAACGCTGGTCTATAATAAGGATAATGAAGATGTTAGCGATAAAGAAAAAAAAGTCCTAATACAAGAACATCAGTACTTCAAAATGAGACATCAATACATAAAGATATACATAATAAAAACTTGCGATAATTCTATCATTTAAAGAAGAAATTAAACTCGATAAAATATTTGACTAAGTGGGGTTTTATTTTTTAACAGGTAATGGCAATAGCCTGGGGATTAAGTGTAAAATCAAATTAATTTATGGACTATTAGTTGTCAGAATTATTCATTAGCTTGGATTTATTTTAAAAGGTGTCAGAAATAGCACAGTTGGCACTCTGATTTTTCAATGAATCACGTAATGCACATCGGGCAATAGCTAAAACTATCGCAATGATTAAACAAAAATAAAGTAGCAATGCAGTTAAAAATCAATAAGAATGAAAGAAAGTTGGCATGAAAAATCTTTTTTTTTATTCCTTATCATTGCAATGAGCAGTGCGGCTTTGCTCAAGTTTATTGATGGTTGATTAAAACATTCCTTTGCAAATTATCCTATTGTCACTGCAATTATATAAATGAAAAAATTGGCTACGATGGTCCTGAATTCACGAGGCATACATATGTCCCGAAACCAAAATTTGTAAGCCGCATACTAAAATTCTTTAAAACAAGAGTCATGTAATAAAAAACATGCCTTGCATCGTGTTTATCACGAATATCTCTCACCCCTTACACGTAACAAAAGCATCCAAATTGCCCCACTTGCACACACATTCGAGGCATACAGAGTTTCAGGTATGTCGAACGAAAAAGTGGTGCAGTTTATTCCTCCCGTAAAATATATTTATATACGCTGTACACATAGATACACACATACACGTATTTGTACGTATAATGCGAATGCACGAGAGCAGACAATCGCGTGCGCTTATCGTAAATAGACCGGGAATTTCGGCTCGCGTGATTTGAATGCCGATGAAGGAGCCGATTCCCCCATTTCCCATCCACGTGTACACACCAAGGAGGAGTACCTACTTTTGATGAAGAGGCTGTGGTAATGTGGGAGTCTGGTCGAGCACACGAGGGCTTACACAAGTCGAATCGATGTGAAACAAAGTTAGGGGGGGGGGGAGTGGCTCGATTCTGACGATGTGGGGTCGCCAGCTATCCCTACGGGGACCATTTAGCCTATGTGCTCTTCGACAGCCTCTTTAAATCGTATAGTCTTTAGATCTCGTGGATGAGCGTGAGTTTCATTGACAAATGTGGGTTTGACGAAAATTCATTTTTCTGTTTAATCAACCCTTATCGTTTTGCCGAGCGAAAAAACATGACTTAAATTAAACTCCACCAACGTATGACAAAGATTCTTTCTCCGAGTGTAATTTTTACGCCTACAGCACTCAAACAGCTGCTACTACATACCCAAGAAAGCACCTCTCACAGTCTTATCGATATCTCTTTCCTGTACACACGGAATATGTGTACATGCTTGATACGAGGGAAGCTGGAGACTTTAGTTACTCAAGCCAAAGCCATCGCCAAGCTCCTGCGACGTGCACACTGAAATTCCCAAAGAAACAGAACATACCTAAGATTTTTCGTATATGCTGTATATAAAAATACGCACCCCCGGCAATAAAGATACGTCCTGTCGTCCCGCTGTCACCAGCTCTCTAGGACCCACAAATTATAGTTGCAATATATATGCCGAACCGAAGAATTCCACGCTTTTAATTTCGTTCGAATAATTTGTTAGCCGTTGCCTGTGTTGCATATCAGAAGCCCCGATCGAGAGGCCCCGGCTGTTTGAAACAAAAGGGCGGACAGAGTCCTGCCCTGATATACAGCGTGACGCTCAAAAAAAGCGTGAGAGTGGAGCATAAGAGGGGTATGGGTCGGCAAGAGGTAACAAATCAATTTTTAATCAGCGCTGGATTTTAGCTGGAAATACTTTTCCATGGCTACCTGCTCGCGTGGGTCTCGGGGATCGAAGCGCAGGGAGATCAGAACGAGATAGCAGAGACCTTTTACCCACTGGAGAGAGAGAGAGAGAGAGAGGGAAAGGCTCGACACGATACTCTCTTGCCCCCTTTCGCACTATACCCATACACACGCGAGATTCCCATCACTGAATACTCTGCTGCATGCCGTTGCTGATGGGTACACTGCTACTGCTGTTTCTGTAGTATACGTGAGGGTGAAGGGGCTGCTACTGCTGTTTCTCGCGTGTGCAGAATAAATGTCGGATAAGTGAAAGAATTTCAATTACACCCCCTTTCATGTTTACAATGTAGTGAATGTGCGTTGCTATTGTTGTTGTTTATTTTTTTTTTATGTTATGCTCTTGAACGGATTTAGTTGCCATTTTGGGTCGTGCAGTGAAAGTCTTGGATGAAATTATTTGCAATTACTGATGATATCGCCATCGATGGGATGATTTACAAGACTTTTATCAGCAAATTTGTACCTTTTCGTATGTGTTAGTCATTGAATGTTCAGTGTGTGTGAAGAAAAACGCAGTGGCCGAGAATAATTTCAATGAAAAGTCAGTCAGTACACTGATTTTTTCACGTATACAATATTGGAGCTGTGCATCCATTGGTTTCTTTTTTTTCACCCGACTGAAAAATAGAGTAATGTTATGCAGAGAGCAATGTCACCGAGTGGTTGTCTGCAAGTTCTCGCGACAAGTGCCGTGGTGGTGAGGAGACTAATTTGTGAAAATTGAAAATCATCCTCTCGCTTATTCAAATGAAACGAATGCTAAGAAGCATTGAAAGGATTTTTCGCTGATCTCGCCACTCGAGACTTCCTTACGATATTTTTATGACACTGGGGATTTGTTCTTCGTTTCTTCCTTTGAAGCAGTTCTTCTTCCTCTGGTATTTTTGAAAGACTTTCATTCTATTAATGACTGTAGATAATGTTATGAAAAAAAAAAAAACTACAAGTCTTTATGTTAATTCGTTATTCAATGTTGCAAATAAAAAAAAAAAATAAAAAAAAACCAAGCTTGACAGGAGTAACATGATTAAAAACCATGGGCTCGTCAACTTTTTTTTCCTATCAATAAAACCATTGCAAGCCTCGTTGCAAGCTCGAATATCCATCAACACTTTGGTGGTGAATTTCTTCCAAATTAAAAATTTATCTTGATTCTCTCGATTTCTACGATTATTCAAAAGTTTTTTCAGTGCCATCAGCTTCTAAAATAAACCCACCCTCAATTAGACTAAATGAATTCTATAAACCAGGGACCGGGAAAAGCAAAATCCAATGGTACAATCAGGTGGGGGTGCATTTTGCATATTTATAAAAACACGAAGTATTTTAAAATACTATGTATCTGATCCACATGAGTTATTTGGTGTGGTACGTGGTACCAAATGTCAGTTATACATACACAACATGTCGTGCGCATAAATCATGCAATATAATTGCTGAAGTATTGATTTGCCGTATTCAATAGCCGGTACATTCCTTTTGCAGAAGGTATTTTAAAGGTATAAATTTATTGGTATACAAAATAAGTGAAATTATCATTACGTGATTAAATTTATGGGTGTTTTTTTTGTATGAAAAAGTTCGTAAATCATATCGAAATTTTATTTCTGTACTTCAGTGAAGCAACGTTTTTTAAATATCATAGTATGAATAATATATTTTCCATGTGTATCATAATGTACGTATGGTTTTTAGGATAAAATTATTAAGCATTTAGGTAGCAAGAATATTTGGCGTTCATTTGATTGTAGAAAATTATACATTTACAGATGATTAATTCGTCGCTATGGCATCTCCGACGACAATGCCGCAATCAACAGTGCAACCGAGGAGGAAAGGACACTAACGCAACGACATATGCTCTCTAATCGCATTACTCGAAAGACCGGCCACGGGGTGTATACACGGAAACAACCCCTTTTTTTTACAGTCCCAGACGAACAGCAAAGGGAGGAGGACACAACCCTCTCGCGAAAAAGGGAGAGGAAGCCCACAAAGAAGTACAAGAAGTACGAGTGGAGGGAAAAAAAACCCGGGGGGGGGGTGAGGTGAGTAAAGCGATACAGATAGACAGAGAAGGAGAGTAAGTATCACGCGGTCCACCTCTACTCCGTGTGCACGGGGCTAGCATGTATGCGCCGCGGCTATACATACGTATATACTCAGGAAGGAGAGGAGAGGCGCGCGCGCGCGCCACATGCAAGCCAACCCGGACTGGAAGTAGGGAAAACGGGCGCGCGCCAGGCGGCATTCACGCGGCGCACCTCGACCCGAGCACACCACCGTGCATATTCCGCGCGTGTATTTTCTCACTCGTTTCTTCGGCCACGCACCCCCGCGAACTATCTGCGTGTCGTCTCCATAGACCAAGACCCCTTTCTCCCTCTCTCTGATGTACTTTAGTCGGTGCACGCGACGCGAGAGGATTGTCTGTATGTGCGGCGTGCGGTGTGCAATTACACGAGGGTGTCTCGAGTGCGGCGGCCGCACCAAGTAGTACGTTTTATTCTCTCCGTCGAGTGACTTTGTTTAATTTTTTTTATTTTCATTTTTTGTTTTTCCTTTACGTGTTTTTAATTTTTTCAATAACTACGCACTGTCCTTGCAGCTCTAGAAGTTTGATCGGTAGCACTTTCGGATCGCCGGGGTTACCGATCCCGCCGATTTTAGCGCTTGGAAAACGGAATCAGTGTCGAATACAAATCTCAGTACCGATCAAACATCGGACTCGACAAAATATAACCGGTCTGATTGAGCTGCCCTCGGAAAAACAAAAACAAAAAAAAAAAGATGGATAGATAGAAGAGCGATTGTAGCAACAACACACGATGTGTTATCAATCAAAGTGTAGGGGTGCCAAGTATTGTACGTACATAGAGTGGTGTCACGTATAATAATCACAACAATATCAGCGCTTGTTAAGAGCTCGAGTACGGTATATACATCCATCATAGGCAGTGGCAGTGGTGGTTGCTGTGGTGGTGGTGGTGGTGATGGTGGTGATGGTAGTGGTGACTGTGGTGACGGTGGTTGTGTGCCCATACGAGCCCATCAAGAGCACATCAGCAGATAGAGATCAGTGGAGAGCACCGGGGGGCTGCGTATAATGTGCATGTGGTCGTAGCCGAGCAATAGACGGACGGACAGGTAAACGGCGCTAGCGGCTTCCTCGTGGGCTGTTATTGTTGTTGTTGCTACTTCTTGTGCACTTCTTGATTAATCGGTTTCGGGGACGGCCTATTATCACGGAAAACGAACACCCGAGCTCGCTAATACAGAGAAGGAGGAGAAGGAAGAGAAGAAAGATAGACAGCATCAACAGCTACAAGGCCATGATCCCCTGATCGTTTCTAATTCTTGTGAGTAGTTTATTACACCTACATGGGACGTCTAATTTTTTTTCCCATCTTTTTTTTCTTCCTCATTCTTGTTGCGGGTTTTTTTGAAGAAAAAGAAAAATAGAGCATAAAAAAAAGGGATTCTTGGAGAAGGCAGCGAGGGTTGGTGCTGGCTATAGGTGGTGGTGGTAAGCGCAACCAGAGCCGGCAGTGCGGCGTCGATGCGTGTTTTACGAGCGACCTGGCGCCGTTTCATTTATTATACGAGAGCTTGTGCAAGTGTGCGCGAGTGTATGGGTGGTTGTAGTGAAGAAAGTAGGAGCGTATAGCATCGCGAGCAGTGTCGATCGGTAGGACGATCTTTTGATGCGTTTCGGGGGATGCTTCGTTTGCGATGGAAGGACACATGGAAAACGGGTTTTGTTACGATTTTTTTATTGGCTTACATAATAGGAGCCCTGGGCGGAGGAATTTGGATTTTCGTTGGTACGACTCGACGGGTGTCTTTACAGGCGAGAAAGTATTGAGAAAGTCATGAGACACGAGTCACAACTGAGATGTTTTTTGGTGCAAAAAGTAGCTGGTAGAAGTAAAAATATCGTATTGAAAGTTTTTTTTTGTGAATTGGGCCACGGTTGACTGTTATTTCTATACAATAGTACTGATAAAACTTATCTAAAAGTTTTTACCTTTTACCGCGAAAAAGAGAAAATGTTACTCATTCGAAAACTTGTCAGCTTATCTCTGAGATTGATAAAGCAGTTGTAGTACCTACATACTTGGGAATGAATATTTTTTCAAATTTTCTTGAAATATAAACGTTTGCTACAAATGTAATGCCTTAACAGAGCTAAAAAGTAATTTTTTTTTTTTTTTTTTTTTTTTTCAATTGTTATTACAGCACAATGCCTTACAGTAACATTTTTCAGAAAAAATAATGCATTAAAATTAAAAAAAAAAAAAAAAGTAATGAAAGTGTTTTAAAAAGTATACTACTGAGTACTCATTGCGTAGTACAATTGATAATTAGTTTGTCAGCTATAAGGACTTTTTAAACAGTCAATCGATGGTACACTCTACCCCTTGGTTCGGTCAAAAAAATAACACTACTACAGCAACATGTGTAGATTGCTTACCATCTCACTACCATCCGACCCTTTCAAATTTGACGATTACAGAAGACTACAATAAAAACTAATTTCGCCTACTTTGATCTCTTTCATCCTATTACAAATTAACATGCACTTTCAAACGAGTTATTATACCTTTTAAATTGGAAATCCATTGAAAGGGTTCGTCGAAATAAATTCGTATAGTAAATCGATCAAAGACGATCTCGAAAACAATCGCAATTTGTAAAAGTCCAACTGAGCTGAAAAGGGATCCAAAATCATGAAAAAGAAGTTAATCAGCTAGCAGTTTCGATTCAAAAAAAAAAATCTTTCACATCGGTCAAACGATCGATTGTTCTACAATTGCAGCCGACCAGTTACACTAAAATAAAAATTAAAAAAAAGAAACCTCTGGTCCCTATGTCAGTGGTAGTCCAAAAAAGTCATTCTACACCCACACCTGTAAGTGAACGAGCACACGGCCAGTACCAACAGAACCGGACGAAAAAGAAACAACGTGGTATATCAGCCAAAACCTGAGCGAATAACGATCAGACTATCGCAGAGCCAACCGTATACACAAAACCAAGTACCTCCTCTCGACGGCGGCAAAAGCCAACGCACGTGCAAGCATATACATATATACAGCGAGACTCTACGATTCACCTTTTTCTCGACTACACACTCAGAGGCAAGAGAGAGGGGGTCACGGGTGCAAGGATCAAAGGGCCGGCCACAGGACGAGCCTCTCTCTCTCCCTGCCTCTGTGATATAAGGGAAGTATATGCGTGCTCTCGAGCCGAATATACACGCGCGCCCACTCGCGTCCGTGTGTACCTCTTGGAGTATAGGCGTGCTTCGTCTCCTCTTCTCCTTTGTCCTGCTCTCCCCTTTTTTTCTGCTCGATTCCTCGGGATCCGGCCGCCCGTAGAGATGTATATACATATATATATATATATATGCTCGACTTTGCACTTATCGTCACCTTTAGCTCTCACTTATGGCTACTTGGCTCTCGCTGGCTTTCCCATCACGAGCGCAACACTCTCCTGGTGGCTGCAGCTTCTTCTTTTTCCTCCACTTGCAGGTACATCCTTCAAGGTGCTGCAGTTGAACTCTCTCTCTTTCTCTCGCTTTGCGAACAGGGGTGCTCCTGCTGCGCGCTAAGGGAGAATAATGCCATCGGCAGGAGCTTGGACTCCGAAGACGGACGGACGCGCTTGCCGGTCTTTATCGCTCGCAACTCCGGACTCGTAGGTGGTCCGTCTGTCCAAGTTTCTTTGCTTTTTTCGTTTCTCTTCTCCGTATGATAGTGCTCTGTTGCTGACTTCTGGTGGTATAATATTCGATGATGGCTTCCTTTTTCTTTTTTTTTCTGGTGTGCAATCGAGGGAATTTGGCGAAAATACACACCACTAGGTGTACAAGGACACGCGTCGAAAAAAAAAAGCCTGAAATCCATCCATTTCTCTGTGGACTTTCACTGGAATTTTATTTTAAAACCTGTCAACTTTGTGCGAGGCTGCAAATCGCTTGTAAACTTGATGACTCGACCCAATTTCATCAAAACCTCCAGCCCACCAGAAAACACGGCCCAAAAAGAACGAAAGCCCATCGGTTGTTCGCAAATGTTTCAATTAACGCGAGGAGGAGTCCCGGAAAGAGTTTTTTTCACCCACCGAAAGAGCTTGTAAAGCAAATCGATTCCTCTGCGCAATTCTCACCCAAGCGGGGAACTAAAAAAAAAGAAGAAAAAGGACAGAGAGGGGGGGGGGGGGAAGTGATCCCATTCGAACGTGAAATACATTTCCTGCCTAACAGCCGAGTATCATTCACGGCTCGATGGCACGCGAAAATTCTTCCGATGCCCCGAGCCCCTCCTCCGAAAGTACCCCTACACGAGAGAGGAGGCGATGATTTATCCTTACTATTACGGCAAGGCATAACCATCGGCACGAAACAATTCCGACACCCGTATGGGCGAACGACAAAGGGTGAAAAACAGTCGGTGTACATTACCCCAAACGATCGAGGCTGTAAAAATCGATATCGTCTCCTCCTTATCCGCATCGGTAGCAGCAGAGGGAGCCGTGGAGTAACGCCACACTCGACCCAATTAACGCGGGCAGCGCAAAACTCGTTTCGACTCGAGTCCATTATTCCCCAAAGCCACGCAAGAGCATCCTGCAGTCGCGTGCCGCCCCGTATTTTTGCCAAAACTCGAAGCGAGCGTGCACGGTACGCGAAAATCGAGCCTCTCCCAGGATATGTACACCGTGACGCGAAGGTTTCGCGCTTTATTAATTTTGACGCGTCCAAGTTGCCCGAGGGGAGAGAAGGAAAGACCGTAGCACGCCATGAAAATTGATTGAGCAAAAGTTGGAAGGGGGAGCCCCTCCAGCCCCTTCTCATTATCGATGGAGCGCGAGGAATGGCGAGGGAATTGTTTTCTGGGAGCGGTGGAACCTAATAATATCGACTCGATTGGCGCCTGTGTGTATATACATACACGCCCCTTTCCAGCCCCAACTTATACCCAAGACGGGGGGAACTTTGTACGATCGCTTTTGCTAACTTTTCGCTCGCTAGCCCTTTCCATCCATCCCTCGTTTCTCGCACTCGTTTTGCACGGCTGCTCGCGTTAATCAATAATCATTCTAGAGCGCAGCCAAAACCACCTCGTGCTATACGTAATACTAATTACGATTCTTGACTCTACTTTTTTTATTTTTTTTTTTTTTTTTCATATGGCGTGCATATCATGTAAGAATGCGCGTTGACGAATGTCCATTGTACACATACATTATGCATGTATAGGCGGGTAAAAAATCATGCATCGAGATTCATGAATCCGTAATTTTCGATTAGTCTTTCGATGCCGCGTATTAGAGTCCATCAATCGGGAGCCCTATCTCGTGCTCCGCATCTAAACGGAAGAAGAAACATTGCCCAACGCGCGCGTCTCTTGGATCGGAAAAAAAAGCCATCGAGATCACTAATACGTACACCTACGGGCTTAATGGGTGAGCCCACGCGATGCGTGCGCGCGTACCTGATTTTCCTCATTCCGATGCCCAATTTTTCTCGCCATCAGATTAGACAAGTCTAATCCTACCTGTATATGATTTACGTGTATATATACGAGGATGCACACCTCGCATCTGCATATACGTGCGAGCGAGAAATGAAATGGTAGGATATCTCTATGTGGGTGTACATGAATCGTTCCACGAAAAATATTCACCCTTAAAATTGAAAAAAAAAAGGCACTACCTATAGAATGGATAGAGGGATTTTTGTTTTGATTTCACGATTTATTTATTTGCAAGCGCTGAAAGATCACGAAATTAGTCGAAACCCTTAAATAAAAAATTTAATTTACTATCATACCGATTAATAAAATCCATGGCTCTGGTACTCCCGAAGGTGCGCGTATGAGAAAAACATTCCTTCCCAATTCCAAATACCCCGTGCTTGAGGTATGTGCTGTTTTTTTTTTTTTTTTTTTTTTTTTTTTTTTTTTGTAGACTACATCGCATGTGCCTGTCGCCCACGCAGCACCCCAGTTGTGTGTTGTGTGTACAGCTGATTGGGCGGGATTGCGTATGATTACTCGATTAACGGGCACTACTCCCACCGTTAGCTCGTACCTTGTTGCCCGACATCCCCGGGGTATCTCCGAGGTAACGCGCTTCGTTTTTCATTCACAAGAGCAAGAGACAGTATGGATCACCCTTTCTTTTTCTGCATTTTTTTAATCTTTGTGATCCGTTGGGTCCACGTGAGATGGATTATCGCTACATCTACACATACGCGGTGGTTGACCAGCGAAAGAAGGAGCAGCAGCAGTAGGTACACGATCGAAGCTATCCCGCACGACCGAGGCTCCGTTGTCCACGTGAACCACTTCTCCGAGAGAGAGACGAGGAGGATGATAGCGATCGTGGAAAAATATAATTAAATCCAGGGGCATAGGGGATTTCGGTGGTGTGCAGTCGTGCGGTCTCTTTTCTCTTCTTTTTTGCTCCAACGACTCTCTTTGTGCTGCCCTCCCACCTCGTGACTTTGTTTTTCCGCGATTATTTCAGATAGCGGAACTCTCATTTTATTTTGTCCACCATGTGTTGTCGTTGATTTTCTCTCTCTTTTTTTTTTTTTTTTTTTTTTTTTTAATTAACAAAGCCATGAGTGTGGGAGCGCTGAGAAAATTACCCACTGGTCCGGTTAAAGGTTCACTCGAGCCCGACGAGCTGGTGTATTTATTTACGTTCACCGATCTCTTTGACGCCGGCAATCGTTTCGTCGATCCGTTTTTTACTCCCCCGCTTAACCTGTTATTTCAATGGAAACGCGACTAACTTTGAAACGATATACTAGTTTTTAAATATCTTTTCCAACAACGTATCTCCACACACTCGTGTTGGTAATTTTCAATTCCAAATATTGAAACACCATAGTTACGACCCAACGATCGGTAACGTATCGCGTTTCAAAAAAAAATTCCCTGCAACGTGGAAGGAAAAAAAAAATAATGTCCGAAAGAGCATCACAAGTGGTTGCATGCATGCACGTATGCCCACGTTACGTACCGAGTGGAGGAGCGAAAAAAAAATTTCGCACCCCTCGCAGACTCGTGTAAGTCTACGCACCAGCAAACAGGGATCGTTTTTTTTTTATTTTTTGTTTCTCGGACGTACGAAAAAAAAAAAAAAAAAAAAAAAAAGGAACCGTAGCGGCGTCAGAACCATGGCAGAGCTCCCTCTCGTACACTTTTCCACAGCCACGGGCCCCGAGAGCCGATTACATTCGAAAACTCGCTCGCGTTCCGCTTGTTTATAATTAACCCAGTTCCTCCGCCTCGCGCCTTCGACGCGCGGGCACGAGAGCTTTCACTTGCAAATTCAACGCCGAGCAGAGACGACGGGGCGCAACGGAGGTACACCCTTCCCCCCCCCCTCTCCGACACCTTAGCGCCCGTCGGCGTCACCTCCTCCTAATCCTCCCAAATTGATTTTCGCAGCAGGTGGCGTGTTATTGCCACCACCGCCGCACCAAACTCCGTGACGTCTATTAGGGACTCGTTATTGCTCACGGTGCGATACACGGGCCCGCTTTATATAACATGTTGGTTGGTGCATCCGTGTCCGTCGATGCACGCGTGGGCGTGGGTGAAAAGTGAACCAACTCTCGGGGCTAATAGTGTAATGATCGTAGAGGAGCGGTGATGATCTCTGCAGTGGTGACGTTTTCACGAATCGTTTGTCACTTGGGTAAACATTGCCGGGCCTTTTCGAGGCATTCGAGAGGAATGAACTCGTTTGGTACAATTGGTTCATACATAATGGATTTTTAAATAGCTTAGAAAATTGATGAAAAACAAATTGTACCCCATAATCACGCCATCATTGATACCTTACTTGCGATTCTACGTAGTAAAAAAAATTTTTTTTAATAGTAACGCTTGTAAGCGGCATTTTGGTCGTTACCTTAATATATACCCAGACACGCGAGGTTGGATGCTATTTCGCAGATCCAACGTTTTCTGCATATATTTAGAAAAATTTAGTTCAAGCAATACCAGAGACTGAAGACGAAAAGAAAAAAAATACTAGATTTTTACGAAAGTTGACGGATTTCTTTAGACCAGTTTCTGACAGCACGATACATTTCAATTATCCATTCAGCTGTGGTGTTCATTCGAATCACAGTCAAATCTGATTTAATTTATTTTTGATTGAAACATTGCCATGAGGAGTAAAAGCTTTTCACTTCAACGTATTATTTTATCCCCGTTGATTGTACAAAGTCGGAATATGAATATTATATTAATATTAAAGACCAAAACGAGAAGTTTCATTTTAAACACTCCATTTTTTTATTCAGGCATTCAAATTCTACGTACCCACACACACGCTTCTAGCCCTATTTTACATATTTATAAGAATACAACGTATTTATTATCAGTTTGTACATTCATTTGAGTCTTGTCTCACTGTTGTAGTCATTTATCATTGCTCAGAAGCATATCATATTTGTTTCATAATGGCACGAAACACCCAATGGCACTCCTGTGTCCATGTCAAATGAATCAACGATCATCGACGCGAAACCGCAATTTTTCGCCCATAAATATATACTACGCGAAGCTTGAAGCGTCGGTGTGAAAAAGGAGCCAACTAATTGGATGACTTCGCGGAAAACTCGGCAATCTCAGCTCTTACGCAAGAGAGCCATCCATTCGTCGACGCGCACCGAGAGAAAAGACTCCTCTCTCTCCCTCTTTGTCCCCTCCTCCTCCTATTTCTTCTCTCGAGAGATGCCAAGAAATGGCCATCCGTTGAAACGAGTGTATGGAGAGAGAAAAAGTCGCAACTATATACCACTGGCGCTGAAAGGGAGACCTAAATACGGCGCAATGCTATATAAAAAAAAAATAATAATAATAAAAAAATAAATTAAATAAATTTCACAATTACTTTCACAAAAATTATGGAGGGTTACGGAATGGAACATCAGGTCAAGTGGCAACTGCACTCGTCACTCGCGAATTGCATCCAGAGCCACCGAGAGTATAGTCCACAGGAATAAACGGCACGAAGCGCCTCCAAAGAAACAGGGATCACCTGTGCGCCCATACGCGTATACACGTTACTATGAAAAATAAAAAAAAGCACGAGAAAATGAAAGAAAATTCCAGACTCGTGTGTCAGATCTCGAGTTTCCCTCTTTTTAAGAGGGACAGGGAGAACAAAAAGTCAGAGAAAGGGAGGCGTTTGGTTCATCTTGACTTTATTCCCAGCCGATTTTGCGGCTTCTTTCTCGATCTGCCGGGGCTATATATTTTTCCTGGCCCCTCGTCCCTTTGTTTCTCGGTAAAGGAACAGGACAGAGGGGGAGGGAGAAAGAGGGGAAGGACACTCGGAGCCAGTCGTCCTAGTCGCTTGGCATTCCAGATTTTCACGCCACGTGACAGAGACGAAACCGAGTAATAAAAAACCAACTGTGCACGCGTGCGGGTACATCCACACCCTCTACACCCCCCTATCCCGGAACGTAGCTCATTGTCGTTGGTAAGGTCCTGCGCGTGACGTGTACACTTTTTTTTTTTTTTTTTTTTTTTTCGTGTGCAACGTCAGAAGGAGGAGAAGGTTGGTTTGTAAGTAGGCAGGTACAACCACCCGCTGCTAGTGGTGCGCCCTTTATCACCTTTACGCTCGATTAAGCGGAAACTCCAATTAACGTTTGCGACATTTCTTTCTTTTTTTTTTTTTTTTTTTTTTTCCAAAGGAAAGGAATGGTTCGCTGCACTTCTCTCTCTTCTGCTCCACCTTCGCCTTTCTTCTTTGCTGCCTAATTACAGGGGACTCGGCACCTACCGGCGTGACTCGTTATTAGCCGATTTCAGCTCTAGCCGCTTGTCGACGGGGACACACCGGAAATTGAATGTAATTCAGTGCTCGCTGATTGAGGAGATTTTTCGCTCGTTTTCACCCCGGATGAACTCGCCAGCCGGTCTCTTTGACGGACGCTGATTGAATTTTTTTTTTTTTTTCATTTTTTAACCACGGATGATATTTTGGACCATTGCAACGTCGAAAATGATGGATTGTTTGTGTTTGTACAAATGGCAACGAGTGTGAATTTTAATCGTTGTTTTTCCAGCTGGTTAAAAGGACTTTGAGGAGCAGGTAAAAATACGACGTCAACGAAGAGAAAAAGAGACGAAATCCCCCGGAGGCCGGATAATCCGGTAGACCAACGCGCAAATTCAATAACAAGCCCAAACAGCCGCGAAATGACGCGCACAGGTGCGTACCACGGGACTCCCGATTCTCACGCCTCCACCGACGCACAGCCGAGTTTTCGCATTCCTCGTTTTTTTTCCATCCCGTAAAACGGCGTATGCTCGAAAATCGGTGTGTATGCGCGAGGCAAAGAGAAAAAGCGCGTCTCCAGCTGCGAGCGAAATTCACGCAGACGGACAATGGGGGGACTCTCTCGGGCGAGTCGAGCTTTTAAGTGTACGATACATAATATATATACGTGTATGGTCTCCGGAGGGTACAGGGAAAAGTGCCTCGTCAGGTACGACCGCTGCCTTTCATCATCGCTGCGCGCTCCTTTGCTTACGTGTATATTTAATAGTGGGCAGACGTTTCCTCGGCACACGAGCGTGTACGCCCAAGAAGCGTGGGTCAGATGCCTGGAATTTTCGTCGCTTGGCCCGTGCTGTGGCCTTTTGTTCTCAAACACTTGCCTCCGACAACCAAGAGCTATAGTCCATAGGTTGCAGAACGCAGAGGTGTGTGTCTATATATAGATAGGGGGGGGGAGGAGGAGCGTTCCCTCGCATCGACTGATCTTTGGGGTTTCGGAAAAGTTAGTTTTTTCAAGAGCACATTCGCTGCGTACAACATGTAGGCTAAAGGGTCGAGGCTGTTTAAGAGATTTTGCTATCGTACATTTGAGGCTGTAAGTATGTTTTCAAATTTTTTGCGTGTGCGTGTACCGTTAATATATTTGTTGCGTGAGTCGAGGGGCGTACGTTTTAAGGTGGGGAATCGCCATTGAGTAACCGACCCTCTACCTATGCATAATTATGTGCGTAATCGTGGTTGCCCCTTCGGGAAGGGAAGGAACGTGACGAGAGCTCCAATTAGCGTTAATTGCGTTAATTGACGCTTGGGTGGACTCTGCTATTTTTTTTTCCTCCCCCTTTATTTTATTTTTTTTTAATATTATTTCTTTTTTTTCCTCTGATTCGATGCACTCGAACGAACTGACGGGTTTTCGTTGGAGTGTATACGGTTCGAATTATAGATGAAAATTTTTATCGGAAAAAGGCACGAGTTAAAAGGTTCAAAGGGAGGATCGGAATATTTATTTTCGGAGATTTATCGAGTCGATTTGTAAACGTTATGAATATACTATGCCCTCTATTTTTTTTTTTTTTTTCTATCATACAGAAGGTGGAACGAGGACGCGTGCAAATACGAGCTTTGATTTTTTAATTACCACTAAAATCAGATTTATTTTTATGAATAAGGGGTCGCTCGTTCGCCCGTATTTTTTATTACGGGCAGGATCAATTTAAAGGACGAATACGACCTTGTCTCACTGACCTGAGCCACACGTATATGGTTCATAACACGGTCGGACAGTGTTTTTTTATAACACTTTTATCGTAGGGTAATAAATATCGTAGATTTTTATATTTAAAAGTAAAAGTACTCACATGGCTCAGGCCAACAAATTCAGATGTAAAGTGCTCCGGTGATACCAAATTCGAAGCTTCAATGATGACATTATTTACCCATATCAGTTTGAAACAAAAGTTATGAAAAAAAAAAAAAAAAAAAAAAAAAAAAGTTATAAAGTAGACGAATGATAGAGTGAAAACATGTTATGGGCAGTCCGGGGATGATTTATTAACCACGTCAATCCACGAGCTTTGAAAAACTGTATGTTTCAGCGTTGTTTTTGAAGCAAAAAAAACAGCATAACGGAGAGTAATGATGAAAACTCGTACAAATATTCCCGCGTATTAAGCTCACAAATATTTACACGGAGGACTCGTGTGGGTGGCCATGCGTGCACGTGCACTCCAATCATACGCAACCTTTGTGCAACACGCATCGCGATTGAAGTTCCGATAAACTGTGCGCGTGTGTGCAAACACACAAGCCGGAGTCTCGCTTTCAAAGTGTCACAGCTCTACGAGCATGACAATTCAATCACCTTGCATTGATTGAAAATCAGGTCAGCTGCATCGGTTACACGGTCAACGAGGAAGGCACTGCATGCTTTTTTTTCCTTTTTGCCGTGTAATATTAACAAGGGTCATTAATATAAAAAATTAACGTATTCCATCTGTCAAAAAAAAAAAAAAAAAACTCGTTACGTCGTTAAGTAACAACGGAGAGAGACGAATTGGTATACTTTTGTAGTGACTTTTTGATAAGCGTTAAAGAGTAAATTATAGGGAAAGTGTAATAATAAACTCCTGTTGTGCCATTTAAAAAATGGACTTATTTTTTAAGTATTTTTTCGACCACTCAAGTAATACCTCAATTGTTTATACTCCTTCAATGCCATGATATTTTAATGAAATTTGAAATTACATAATTATAAATAAAAAATGAGTAATCGAAAAAAAAAGCTGAAAATCGACCCCTTGGAAATGTACTGCAGTTACACGAAACCCAGCCACACACAGGCAACACGACCCCGAACCTGTGATTAGCCTACAATTGACATTTCCCCAAAATTGCCAAACTTTCCACCCCGATCTCCATCATCCACTCGGTCTCTCATTACTCTTTCGCAAAAAGTCTCTTCTCGCACACACGCCAGCCAAGATGGAAGGTCCGGGCTTGAAACTCTTCGCTAGACGAAATGACGCGCGAGCGAGAGGGAAAAGAGGAAAAAAAAAGATGAGCAAACGAAAGAGAGACCGCGGCCGAGGCGAAAAAAGAGGCCGTGACGACATCGATCGCGCACTCGGCAAGACTCTCTTAGAGGGGGCGAATTGAAGGGGTTGCCAGAGAGGGTGGGGATGAGGAGGGGGCGATATGTAACAAAAAGAACGAGCGATCGTGCCAAGAGCAGTTTCACCGAACGAGTTTCCGGGACGAATTCCCATTTTTTTTTTCTTCTTTTTTTCTCTCCACACGGCCAAGGGAGGTGTGGAGCTAACGAGCCCGGACACTGCCCTGGAATTACAACTCGGTCGTCTTATTCTTTCCCGAGTTGTATTTGTGGACGCGCTTGTGTGCACGTACGTGTTTCGTGCGGCTTAATTGTTCGTTTGCAAGCCCGGAGCCGTGAGGAGCTGGCGGAATTTCGACTCGCGCCTCTTTCTCTCGGTGGTGCACTTTCGAACATTCGTCCGTCAGCCTTTTAGCGAGAAATCGAGTTACCGGTGTTTTTCAACGGCCACTCGGAGATGTGGTGCTCGAAGCAGACTCGTGGAAAATAATGCACAGCCCACCGCGCGGTGTCGACCCAATAATTTCGTACTCGAGCTCCACACGAGAGTTTCCACGTGTACCACGAGTATACCGTGGAGGAAGTAAGTCAACTCTTTGAGGAACCTTGTGTAACAAACACACGAGGGGACTCGATTTCACCCGTGGCTCGTTAATTTTCGTCGCGAGCCCTTACCCCGTGAATAAAACATTCAAGCTCGCCGGGATGTATTATTCACCACTGGGAGTCCAAGGGCGTGTCCTTGCAGCGAAAAACGAAAGCAAACATAAATACGGAGAAGCACCGGGTTGACTTAAAAATTTAATATATCGACACGTGGCCCGGGAACAAAATAGAGCTGAAAATTCAACAGCACAAGCAGAGCTTGCAGTAGAGGCGAGAGCTTTTCATTGACTGTTCGCCGAGGGAGTCCGACCTGACCACTAGACGCGACCGCAACAGCTACGTATACAACCACCGCTCGCTGGGGCACATTGAATTTTCGGATGTACGAGACGGTGGCTGCGTTGCTCGGTGACATGTGGCTCGGCGATTGCTCTGTTTGTCCTGCCCATATACGCTCGTAAGTGGCTATTCTTGCGTGAAGTGAGGCTACTGCTCTGAGCTGTATACGCACGCCAGCGAGTGGGTAATTGAGCACGAAGCGTATCATTGGCTTGCAGTATCTCTGGCTGATCAGCAATTCCGATGAGGATCAACGGCACACGAGCCGGGGCTAGGGGTGTACGTGTACGGATACTTTAAAGGTGTATGAATTTTTTTTTGTTGCATAAAAAATCGAGGGGGAATCGAGCTTTTACCGACACAATTTTATCAGCTGGTGGAAGTGAATGTATTTTACTTGAATTAGCTGGTAAAAGTCTTGTATAACAGTATAATATTCACCAATTTTAATTGAAACGGTTAGTTACTCGTTATCGTCGTCAACGGAGAATATGTCATTTTTTTACATCAAAACTGACGTGTACTTACAACTACTCTTGATATAGTTTACCGGGTGATATTTGTGCGCTATGTAACACCCAAACATAAATTAGTTAACATTCGTCAGTGGCAAACTTTAAGAAGATTTTACGTAATTGACTTTTAAGTAATTGGACTCTTGATCTACTTACCATAGAGTAAAGTTTTCTCGAACGAATATTTCAGCTTGCCATGGAAGCATTTGCTCTCAAAACTTTGCCAAATGATCGATCAAGCCTCAAACTAGTTCTCCTACGTTTTGCAATTGTTAAGTCACGTTTTATCGATCGGGTAGATCGGTTTTACCATAAATCGAAATTACATTGTTCAATTTATTTTTTGTGATCCATGGGATCATCTAATGATTCTCTAATATCAACGAATAGGTATTTCAGTTAGTATACCTAGGCGATGCCTCGGTGTACATGTATACTTGGATGAGTCACAACCGATTACCGATCATCTCGACCGATTCGACCGTATTCCTTCCTTTCCTCCCGGTAGTAACGCTCGGAGAGACCCAATTGCCGCAGTGAGCTGAAAAATTCGACTTTTTCCCCATTGCGTTCGATTCACCCCCTCTTTCCATCCTTTACGTTTGCTCATTTGCTTTTTCCGCGTGTACGAGCTACCGTTTTTTACCTTTGCTTTTTCTCTTCGTTAGAGAGGAGTTTTTTTTAGGAAATGAAGGGTCTTGGTATTTATTCATGAGGCTGGAGATACCTCTTTTTTCATTCAAGCGTATACCCAAGGGAAGTGTACGGATCAACGTTATCCGCGTGCGTCTGAAGGATCCGAGGTAGATTTTTTGACGAGTGACTCTCTTTTGTACGGCTGCTTATCGTACTGCTTGCCCTTCTAACTGAATAGTCACCAAAAACGTGCATTGCTTTTTTCAAAGCCAACAATATCATTTTCACCAGCTACAATACCACGAAACATATCATGTATCCGTCTTATATTCTCTCCTACACGAGCTTTGAATTAATATCTCATGCAACGGTGTTATGAGCAAAGGCAGTAGGTGCCAACTAGTTTTTCGTAGCACGAGCTCAGAGCAGGTGGGGGTTAAAAAAAAAATAAATTAAATCACGTCCGCGAGTTCGCGAAAAATGAAATTACGCTTCTTTTTTTTTTTTTTTTTTTTTTCTTTCCGCACAGCACCACCAGAGTGGCTTCATTTACTTTGAGCTGAGCAAAACCCTCTGTACAGACCTCAATTAGTCCTCCTGGCCAGCTGGTCTCCATAAGCGTGGGGATTTTCAGAAAAGTGCATCGAGGATAAAGTGTACAGAACTGTCCCCCACAGGTGCTCCTTGGGCAAAAAATAAAAAAATTGGTGGTATTCAATTACGCGTTAAATAACACTGACACATTTTAGGCTAAAGTAGTACTATTTTGGTACAAAGTTCCCGTATACTTATATAATTTTTCTCAGCAGGAATAACTCGTGGAGCCATATAAACATTGACCCAAAATTTAATTGGTATAAATCCCACGGTGATGGTAGAGGCAAATCGATTCCCCTGCAAGCTCGGTCGTCGTCATCTTCGGAGGCCAATTTACGATCGGCAAGTGGGTCCGTATTAATTCACGTGGTGGATTGCCATCACCGACAACTCTGCTGTTGTTGCCGCTGGTACGGGGATGGAAGCTCGGCTCGTTGTACCTATATACACACATACCTTGTGTGCAGGCAAAGATCGATCATCTTGCCGCAATGCGTGTCTATTGCAAGGCACCTCCATTACGGACACAATTAGGCCATTGTTCTCATTTGTTATCGGTATACGTACGGCCAATCCGATCCTGTTGTGGATAATACACCGCAGCCGTCGTCGATTCGTTTATAGAAAACCACGCGGGTAAAAAAAAACAAAAGAGCAAAAAGTGGGGAAAAAAGAACAATGAGTACGGTGCATTGATAGATCGATTGTTGTAGAGATGATCTTCTCTCCTCGATGCCGTTGTTGTTGTGGTTCGATGGCTCAGTTTGTAAGCTCATAGGCGTGTTGGCCATAGTTTTGATTGCTCCAATCTCGTGTGCACCGTTTCATGAAAGCTCTTTGTTTGCCCCAATGTTTTTCTTCATAGTGCAGCAAAACTCGGGCTACGTACGCGGCAGCGTAACGAAACGTTGGCTTGCACTTTGGGTTTGGATGCAATTAAGAAAGCCAGAGAGAAGGGAAACTATACGCAAAACCTCACGGCGTGCAATTAAAAATATTCCCCGACTAGCACAGCTGGTCGAATATTTCATGGGCGAGCTTATACATAATATATTGTGTGCGTGCATATGTATATATTCGTGCGTTACGTTCGCGCACAAAGGAGTAGTCGGGCGCACGACTCAATTACAAAAGTCGGGGCGGGTGTGGTATAAAAAATGGCGCACTTTTCATATCTTCTCTCCTTCGCTGCTGTATACTGCGCAGTATATGCACGAGGGGAAAACTCAACCGCGAGTTTCCGGGAAAGCTGCTCTTTTAACCGGGAAGTGAAAAAGGAGGGAAAATAAGGAAAGGCAGAGGGAAAAAAAAATCCGTTTTTACCTCGTAGTCGCGGTGGAGTGGAGAGAAGGAGAGCCCGCGTTTGTAGCACCACGGCGGGGAAATCACTCAGTTGTCACGAGTGCCGATTAAAATGTCGTCGCTCTGCTCTCACCGTGTGCGCGTGTGTGCCTTTTTTTTTTAATTTTTCCATGCGCGTATGTGCGTTTGTGGGGGGTATAAAAAAAGGATTAGCGAGACATTTACGCTTTGATGTGCGGCACATAGCTTAGAATGAAAATCCAGAGGGTACTTGGGACACGTGGGGCTTTTCTTCGCAATTAACGCTGCACAGTTGTGGTTTGACTCAAAAGGTACGTTTAGTGTCATGCAACATCGTACTAGAGTTTCGGGGTGGACGCATAGTAGGTACCTCCAAACAAGTACCACTAAACATCGTTTTATTCGCAGCTAAAGCGAGTACATCTACTCTGACGTGGGGAAAGAACTCCCGAGCCATGATTAGCCTTCTCGTATGGTAATATCATACTCGCAAATTTCAAGGGGAAGAAAAATACGTGGCAACTGGAAGTGCAGAGAGCAACGGCCAAAACTCACGTCACCGTATGTACAAATAAAAAAACTGAATTAAAAAAGATGGGCAATAATAACCACGAGATATATACATACATACATGGCATACGCGCATAATACGATTGTGTGATAATTCGGGATCATTTTCGCGGAGCCGATTATCTGTGGTTACGGTTTCAATGGGCCTGCCGCGATTCCAGGAAGTCCCCTCCGACACACACACACGGGCGCGCGCGTTTTTCGGCTGCCAGTAATATAATTCGCTGTAAGTTAGATTGCGCCCTGCGTTTCGATTATCCCCATTGTCTCCTTTCACCCCCCCCCTCCCCTCCTCCTCCAGCTGCAGGAGACAATCGCACTTTTGCGTAATTGCTTCTCCAACCGTTTATGCGTGCCGGCTGTTTGCTTTTAATTGACTTTCTGCCGTTGGGAGGCTCCGGGTCACACACGCAGACGGGAGGTGAGAGTCCAAGTTCCACGTTCATCCATTGAAGAACCCCATAATGATAGAGGGCCGAGTGGTGTCTGCGTGTGAAAGCCGTAGGGGAAGAGAGAGAGAGAGGAAGAAACCAACGGAAAAAAAAAAAATTCGTCACTGAGATAAATTAATTTTACGCGACGGGACCCCAATGGGCTTTCGCAATGGACGGACAGCCGGAGGCCTCTCTTCATCGACACTGGAGGGGAGCGGGGGACCGTAAACGTGTCTCTTCGTTCTATTATCGATATAAATTATTATCGAGTCAATGGGGGACAGAGAGAGAGAGAGAGAGAGCTAAGCCGCGGCTGGAACCTTCGACCCTTTCATTGTGCCTGTGTACACTCCTCTGTGCATACATGTACATACACCCTATGCACTCGTGTGCGAGCATCGACAGTGGCGAGGTCGTCTCGTATTATCTTGCTCGTGGAATTCTCAGTGGTCCAAGCGGTTGGTTGCTCGCGCATTTATGCAACAAAGGGGGGACACTATCGCGTCGCAGTGGCGAATGTCTTCTCTCTCTCTCTCTCTCTGTGTGTGTACATGTACTTACCAGGGGGGAGGGGGGACGATCATTGGCTCAAAGTGCTTGCTCGGCTTAATGTTGCATTGTTAATGTTTCAGGGGCTCGCGGGAGAGTGTCCTTATTCTTGACGCCCGGCTTGGTTGTTGAGAGCCTTGAGTATTTGATTTTTTTTTTGTTCTTTTTAGTTGTAGTGTAGGAAGAGGAAGAGACAGAGCTGTCTTGGTCCCGATTTAGGACACAATAAGCAGCCAACTTCTTACTACACTTCTCCCACTCGATGCGGAGATGTCTTCGTTTTTATTGCCTCTGAACATCTGATTAACCAAAAAAGCTCAGCTATTTTTATCGATCCCTCGGGCTTTGTCTCAAATCCAAGCTTGGTTTTTCTTTCACCGATGTACTATTAAAGAAACTCGATAGCGATACGTAACTGTGGCTCCGTCAAAAACAATGGGAAACAAAAGCAAAAGCTCTCGACCAATGAAACTCGCAACGCCTGAGATCCACTCGCCGATGGCTATCGCCGAGCGCACAGCTATAACGTAACAATGCATCGAGTTCCCCGAGCGAGTAAGTATCGTCTTTCTTTCTCTCGGAGCACCTGGACGTCGGTGTCTGATGGATTCGAGCGATAAAAATTGATAAATACGCTTTTCAAGATTTGTAAGGCAGAACGAGATGAGCGTGAATTTGTTGCTATGGCTCGTAGACCCCAATGAATGGGCGAATAAGGCGCGCGGCGCGACGCTTGGTGTCTTGTTTATGAAACTCTAAATGAGAGGTAATGGTGAAGAAAAAGGAGGAGGAGGAGGAGGGGGGTTTTGAAACATCGGTGTACCCTTTTCTGCAAATGAAACCTTGGAACTGGTATACTTACGGATTGGCGCGCGTATGCATGCGTATGAAAAATTTGGACGTATCAATGTCATCTTCAAAGGCACTTTGTAAAATAAATCGATGATAAATGGAATCGAAATTATCTTTAGCTTAAGAATACGAGTACTGCATCTAAAATTCGTACTTTCGAAAGAATCCCTTATCACATTCACTTTTTACGATATTAGCTTTAATATATATTAAAAACTAACTAATGATACTTTCCGTTAGATCTTAGGAGTACCCTAAAAATGTCCCTATCGAAGACATCAACACGAATCATTTCATCCCCTTGTCTTTTTTCTTAAAGATATCGAATTCCATCGATTAGAATAACGCAAAATCTAAAAACCTAAAATTAACAAAACCATCTTCGGTTTAATTGCCGTTTGTGACCTTTATTATTCCGTAGTCCAGATTTACCCGGTAATCCGATTGATAAACGAAATTACAAAACGCGAAACATGCGGATGTACGATAACGCGGATGATCACATTTTAGCTCTCGCTCAATTCGACCAAAAGCATCACGTTTCGTTAACGCGATTGACTCCAAACGACGCGAGACGTGTATTTACACATCCAACACATCAAATTAAAATCACGGTAATTATACGGTATGCTTCCTATCCCCTCGTTGAAACTCAATTAAAAGCAGTTGTTTCCGCCCCCGGTCTTTGCTGTCCAATCCTGAATCCACAAATAAACAAAAACCATCTCTCGACGATGCCATCGTTCACACACGCTCACACCAACATTGAGGACCTCTGATATATACGTGACGGCGAAGAAGGCCCACGTACTGTTCGGGAGGCCCACGCGCGCGTAAATAATCTCCCTCCCATCTCCACGGCTCTAGTCTCCCTGCGAGTATTGGCGCTCGCGAGGACTGAAGCCGCAGGGCGTGCGAAAGGCAAAAGGAGGGTGGGGCCTTCGCTTTCGCAGGATTATTTTTTTTCACAAGACACCTGCACGAGCATCAAAACGACCTTCCAAGAGGCCAAACAAAGAGTGCGCTTATTGTACATCTCATGGAGGCCGTAATGTGCAAAGCTCTGCTCGCGAATGCGATATTTGATACCTCTCGTGTAGTTACTCAGGTAGTTACACGTACGGAATTTAATGCAGCTGTAGAGTTTTATGCATACGGTCATTTGTCACGGTTTTATTTCTCCAAAGACACCGTGATTTTTTCTTTCTTTTTTTTTTTTTTTTAAGTTGAAAGCCGTGGATGTGAGATATTTTTAAAAAATACATGCAGCCTCCAACATTGTATGAAAAAAAAGTTGAGCTAAATTCGTAAGACAAAGAAAAGCCCAGAGGTTCTTACTGTACTTCCTTGTCCTGACGTAGGGTAGGTAGGTAAAAATACCCTCGCCCAAGGTATAATTATGCATCATCCCTCGGAGATATTTCCACTGCATCACGTGTCTATTCGTGTACCTCGTCGGATAACACACCCTTATACACCCTCGATATCCATCCCAGGAGCCTCTACTCGAGCTAAACGCGAGGCCCGAGTCTGCACTCAGTCGCGCGTAATAATTGATCCCCCCCAAGACGGAATGGAGCAATTATCGCGTCCAGACGTCTGCCGTCTCCTCCCACGAATCATCGCGTCGCTTGCTCGCCCAAAAAATCCCCCCCGTCCTCGTATATTCAATCCCAGACTCGATAAGCGCGTTATTTCCGCAGCGAATCCCACCTGTGAATACAGCCTTTGGTCGTACCAATCCCAGGCACTGCTGACGCGCAACGCCGCGGGAATTCACTCGACCGCGTTTCTCCGTGGTGTATTTATATACACCTGCGTTGTTGGACCAACAGCCACCGGAGGTACTTTTCGCTCCCTCGTCCCTCCGTCGCTACTTACCTCTTTCGCTCTCTTGACTCTGGAGTGCCGTCGTTGTTGCCCAATGCGGCGATAAAGATTTTTCTTCCCCTTTGATCTCTCTCTCTCTGTTCCGCTCTTCTTTGAGTCTCTATTTTTTTTTTTTTCCTTCTATGCTGATGGTTCGTAGATCGTGGTCATTTGCGTCAGAAACGGCTTTGGTGAATTAGCACGTTCCGTGGACGACGATGAGATGCACGAGAAAAAACTCTACGTACAGGTAGCAGCTACAAACACAAATGATGGATGGGTTGGATGAATTTTGGCTCCTTACATACCCTTTGTATGACTTAATAAATAGCATCGATCATCACCGAAAGAGCATCCACTCTGATTTTTCCAGATGAACACGAAAGGCCCGGCAAAGACGATTTTCCCTTCGTCCTTGGAGGACTAGCTTGGCATGAGGGGGGGGGAGAAAAAAGGGACCGTAGTCATGGAAACGTTTAAAAGCGGTTCCCGATGGCTTTCTTCTCCTGCGACCATCGGAATCAAGATGGAGCGATTAATTCCTTCAAGGGGGGGGGGGGGTAACGAGGTAAAGCGATTTGCCACGCTCGTTGGGTACCTTCCTCCCTCTCTCTCGGCAGCGCGAATTGGCATAATCGACTTGGCTGAATTTACCAGCTCGCCGAGCCGGGCGCCGAAGGAATGCCTAATAGGATTTTTCTTTCTTTCTTCCTTCGTCCAAAGGGGGTGTCGGAAAGAAAGCCGTCTGTTTCCACTGCGAGGGGCGGAGTGTTGATTTTGAGGTGATAAGTGGATTTGGAGATCTGACCCATTTCATTCTCGTGTTTCGCCGTGATTTTTCCGCGCGAAGAATCCTTTCGGACTGTCTATTTTAGTGGAAAATTCAGAATTTCACAAACGACACGGGCTTTGAATTTTTTTTTTTTTCGTCCATCATAATTTTAAAGATATACGTTATTTTTATGTAAAATGATAATTCTTCATGAGCTTTTGGGTGGTTAATTCAATCACCATTGGACAGGGTACGTGCACTTATTGATCGGAGGAGTATATTCTTCTCGAATCGTTGGTGCACGTAAAATTAATTAATCAACTCTCAACAACTTTTCACGATTACCTGATACTTCCCATCGCACAAGATACTTCTCCTTAAAAGTCAAAACTCACTTGACTTCATTATTTATTATTACACTGCTGTGAAACTGTAAATCATGAAGAAAAAATAGTCTAGGCCTCACTCTCCATGCTTTAAATTTTTTTTTTTTTAATTTTAAAGCACAAATTTGTCCCAAAAAAAAACAACGGGGACTTTCTGGAAAGGAATTCCATTGCCAAAAGATAAAACGCGTCTAGAGTCATGCATAAAGCTGCAATACACGATGTACATACGTGCACAGCCAGATATAGAGGAAAAGGGGGATCAAAAAAGGGGGGGAGGGTTGGGCGTTTTAAATTTAAACAAGAAAATTTTTGGGTCAACCCCGGCTGGCGTGCTCCCGAGACTCACAACTTTTCTATTACCGCTTCTCTCTTTTTCTTTTTTTTGCTGTCCTTTGAAAGGTGCAGGGGAGGTGGTGCACATATACATGTAAACAGGGAGAGAAAAAACCAGAGGCGCGTCGCGCCGCGTCAACGTCGGGATCGCAAATCCCCAGTCGACGCTGCCGGCGCGCCACGCTGAGTGAAAAAGGAATTGCAAGCGAGAGAGAGAGGTATAATATATAAATAAAGCACTGGTGGAGCGCGAGAGAGGCGCAGTATGAATAATTTATTAGAACGAGGTATATGTATGGCTGGCGTCGTCATTAGGGCTACTTTATTTCTGGATGCCTGAGGGGGTTTATTTTTTATTTTATTATTTTTTTTTTTCAACCGACGATGCGCCGAGAGTGAACGACGTGTGATTGTACCTTACTCGGGATTCTCTAGCTAATACCATCTTTTCTTCATTTTTTTTTTTCTTTTAAATTAGATTTTTGTCCTCTTGAGTGACACCCTCTGCTGTAATTTTGATGAGATTTAAAATTTTACTCGTGGGCTGTGAATTACTGACTCACAACTTCTCGTTTTCTCAGAGAACCTGGATAATTTCTTGTGTTAGTTTTTTGATATGTTTCCTTTGATTAATTTTTAAATATTGAATCACAACTTAAATATCTCTTTTTTACAAAATAATATAAGTAGTGTAAAGTGGACAAGGTATTCGTGCGTTGAAAATTTTATGAAGCCTTTTTTGGTGGGATTACTTTTGACTTGACTCGCAGCCAAGGGGATACAATAATTTATACCCACAAAATCATATTTGATTTCGATCGTGGAAGTATATGTTAAATTTTTGAAAAATTTTATGATTACCAAGGCAGATGTACGATTTTCATTTCTATCATATATACTATCATACCATAACCACATCTAATAATCCATCTGCCCTGCAAAGGATGTAATACAATTTCTAATTTACTTTTCAGGTCGAACCAATCCTTTGAACAGCGAGATCAAAAGGTGAGATCTTTCAATATATACCCATTTAATTAAATCCATATCTGTAACATTGCATTGGAATTTAGTTTCAACCCCGAAATATCGTATGTTGGCAAAAGTTTGTCATTTTTTTGTTCAATTCGAGAGGATGAAAGTTACCTTACGACAATGCTCGAACCATCAATTTGTTTCTCCCGAAATACAATCGGTACAATACAGAGTTGAGAATTACCAAAAAAAAAAAAAAAAAAAAATACTCCATCAACTTTTCGATGTGATTGCCCTACAGAAACAAAAGCCAGTGGGATCCAATTAACCGCTTTGCGCCCAACTTTGAGGCAAACTCTCGTTATCGGACTGTACAGTCAATAAACGCAGGGAAAGGAGAATGTCAAAAGGGACCCGCCGAAATGGAAACAAAACAAGCCGTCGACTCGCCAGCCACTACTTTTGTAACAACAAAATGGAATCGCGCCCGCGACAGTCGGTCGATTTTTTGTTCGCGTAGTTTCGACGTTATTTTATTTTTCCATCCCCGACGTCTGGAGGAAAATCGAATCCATCGGAGAGGTGGGTATGCATGACACGGGCCATCGGCCGTGGCGACGGGGTCACGGAAGTCGGGATAAGTTATTCGATTTCCGCTCGATTGGCCCTTGCAGAGGCTCCATCGACTTTTCGGCTACTCTTGGTGATCTCGAGACGCTTACCTTTTTTTTCTCCTTTTGGGTAATCCCATCTCGTTCCGCTACCATATTAAATATTTAGAGTCAACCGAGGCTTTTGTATACCACGAGTGGAAGCAAAATTGTTTACGACAATATCGAGCAGTGATTGTTCCAATTTATAATGCTCTTAACAACTCCTTTCATTCGCTAAAGCCAATACCAGCTCTTGATTGGGCCAATAACCTTCTGGATACCGAAAATCGGCAAATCTGAATTATTTGCGAATCTAAATAAACGTACAGAAAAGCTAGCCCAGATTGTCTTCAAAGTTTGCTCTTAATAATCGATGTCCCGTTAAGCAAAGTTGGCACGCGGATCCTCTGCGGCAGAGAGAAACGAAATAAAACCAAAAAAAAAAAGATGCTCGCAGTGCTGATACTTACTGCATGACGCTGAAAAAAAAAAAAGAGAATCGCAAGGGAAAAAAGCCAAAGCAAAACGAAGATGTAAAAGGAGAAGAAGAAGAAGAAGCGGGAAGACAACCGGGGAGTGGGAGGAGGAGAGTTTTAAAGGCGCGTGGGAAATCGCTGGCAATCGTTCCTCGAGGCGCGACACAAAGGAAAGGCATTTCCATGTATCACGGCAGTGCGCTACTGCCAGACCTGTCTCTCCCGCGGCTCCCTTTCAACCCCTACTTTTTGCCCTTCCGATTGCACCCTTTTTCTCCCTCTGCTAGGCTTAGATTGAGATTTGAGCTCAAAGTTTTCTGGATTGTGACCCTTTTCAAAATATGAGAGGCAAGACTCTCTTTTGGGGTACTGCATGGCACGTGCATCAACGTTTTTGTGGAAAAGGGTAATATTTTGATATTGAGCTCCAAAAGAGATACCACGTATATCTACGTCAAACGTGAAAATACCTAATTTGGCTAAATGTTTAATTTAGAGAAAATTACATTTTTGGCATGATTATACGAATTTTCCTTTGAACGGGAGGTCTGAAATTAATGTTTGCCTTTACTGTTGAGATATAGTACCGTTTTCCACTGGAAACGGATGTACGATTTTGAGGTCAAAAATTTAATCTACAGCGAAAATAGTCATCATTAGAGTATGACCAAACAAACACATTTTATATTTACCTTCCTGCCAAAGTTCATAGCTAATTTTAGGTTTGATTCGCCAAATAATATAGTGCAATGAACTCAAAGCTCCTTTGATGTCGAAAAAGAGCAGATCAGTCTCTGGTAAATTGGTCTTTCGAAATAATTCCGATGAAACAATACTTCATCGTCAGTGACTTTTGAAACTAACATAGAGATCCCTCTAGGGGTGGGATAGAAGGAAGGGGATTAAAAAAATCGCATTGACAGGGCAGAGACGAAATAAAGTTTGGCATGTTACCACGTAGATGAAAATGTCGCGTATCTGCGGCGCGATGCGCATGAATAAGAAGCCGTATGTTGCAGCCAACTTGGACGTCGACGTCGAAAACTCAATTTTCGCAGTCATATTTCTGGGCAAAAACCACTACTACCACTTTGAAGCATTTTTTTTTCTTGCTCTCTGTATTTTGCTGCCAAAGTTGTGTGTGTGCAGTAGTGGCGCGGTAGTCGAAATCGAACGGTTACATCTAGATAAATGGGACGGTACGTGATTCCCGGGAAGAGTGTATTTTGAAAGCTGTGTCGATGTCCATCTCGATTGTGTGCTATTTTTTTTTCTTTCCATTTGTACGTGTATCGCTGTTCGTCAAAATCTGGAGGGAAAACGTATCATTATTTTTTTCTACGCGCGTACATTCCATTTTACGGGTAAAAACTCGCGAATGTTATTTGTTGCCGAGCGGAAATTCCAGCGAAAAGTTTCGGATAGGGAATTTCCATCGAGTGAATTTTAATTAACTGAAATCGCGAACGAAAGTTGGTGGCCAACTTTTTTGTTTTACAAAACCAACATTCCACGCGAAACACGATCTGCTCCTTCTAACTCTATTATATCTACGCACGCATTTTTCGGTAAAACAAATGAATACATCAAAGCAATTGTAATCATCCCCACAATAGCCCAGAGAATCGAGGCAAAGTTCCGATTTTTCGGAGCGTCGAAATTTTTTAATGATCAAAACGCACCCCGCGTAGCTTTGCTATTGTGTATACCGGCACGATACAGCTAAAGCCGATCCGTGGGAAGTACAAAAAAACAGTCGCAACAAAGGAGCGACAAACGGAATAAAAATTTCGAGGAGACAATCGTGGCAGTGGATAAAAAAGTAGCCTTAGGAGCTTTCCCGGTACAGACACGGTGGAAAAAAAGCTCATCAGCTCGTTATAAGCTCCGAGCATGCGTGCCATGACAAACAATGGTCGTGGCGCGTAACGAGCTTATGCGCGTGGGAGCAGGAGGGAGGGGGCGGGGTGGCAGTGAACTTTTTTCGCTTTTCCCCGCATGTGTATACTAAATAACGAGTGGCTCGGCGCAACGGGAGTTTCAGAGTTTTCTCGGCCGTGTGCGGCGCACACGTGGGGGAGTCAAACGGTGCCCGTCTGCAGCGCGTGTGTTTTGCACGGGAAGCGTAAAAATTTTACCGAAAAATGCCAACTGCGCGATTCATCGAATTTTCAGGCCAGTGCTTCACTTTCGCGATGGGTATACGCGGAGCTAATGTTATTTTTGCATTGACTCTGGGTACGAAGCAAATCCTGATTTGATGGATTTATATTTGAGAGTGGAGATTTTTTTTAATTTGTGAAACTCAGCTTTGGTAGTAGGGGACTTCAATAGGCTGTTGGCTCGATATTGTTTTCAAAACACCAATAATGCAGCTAATTGATCACACTATCATAGCCCGGGACAGTACCTGTACAAAGTAAAACGTAGGTCAAGCCGTGCAATGTAGGAGGGAAGCAATTAGCCACACTTTACCATTACGAATGGTAAGTACAGCCACATCAGAGAGACGGAGGATCCTCGATAGCCAACAAATAACGCGACAAATACTCCCCGTAGGACGCAACTCTGCATCCACTTTCTATACAGGTGAGGTCTACATCTCTCACCTCTGCTCGTTCTCCCGAGGGGTATCATCGTCGTACGTAGGTACATACACATTTCAAATTCACACGCACACACACACGGATAAGTAATGCCCTAATTCGGTAAAGTGCCCTCTCCCTTTTGCAGCGTTGCGTGGGAGCAAAGGAACCAAAAGAGAAGGAGAGTGAAGCAATCTCCTCTCTCTTACCCTCTAGTGATGTTGACGAAGCACTTTGGGCTACCTGTATGTGCGGTTACTCTGCAGCTGCGGCAACGCTTGTTTGTCCCTTTTGCTCACTCTCCAACTCTCGATTTCAAATCAAAGGGGTTATCTAAGTACATAGGAACATGCATTGCAGACTAGCTAATCAGCATAGGCTACACGTACAAGTTAAATATCATTGATATCAAATAATTGTGTCCTTACTTTGGCCCAACGTTGTTTTTCTTATGTTGCAAGGACTAACGATAAACAGCAACAAGCAAAGCTGAGATAAGCAATAATTCTTCTGTAAGGATCTGTGTATCGACGATTTCGGTATATCCTTTTGTATGATTGATTTCCTTTCCTTTTTTTTTCTTTTTTGGATTGGTTCTCTCGGCTCTACACGTGCATCGGAGACTTGGCCATTGACACATGACCGAGTGCTCCTATTTTTCTTTTTCATGATTTACTCACGTCCCCAGTCTACTGGTGTAGTTTCCACCACCGCCTTTATTCGGTTTCTGTCGGATCGAGGATTCTTGATGTTTTTCTCTCATTTGATTTACTTTGTTTGCTCCACTGTATATGAATATCACCAAGAATTCCCTCATCACTTTTATTACGTTGCGTGACTCCTAAATACTTTTGGCGCATGAGATGTAGTACTGTCAGAACGTGTAATTGATTAACAAATATTTATGAGACCCATGGAGTCGTTTTGTATTCGGCTAGGGTTATTTGGTCAAAAATGGAGATGTATGAATAATTGACTAACCCTTGATTATACAAGGAAACGTGAAATAACTACCTAAGTGCTTTTTGATCTCTTTAAATTACAAACATCTTTATTTTCTTCCAGGTAGTTTTAAAGTTCAATAATATTTTATATCGATCAAGGTCAAACGCAAAGGCTTAAATTGCCAGTGGGCTTTCACGAGCTATTAGCGTACCTCTTGTATTGATTCTCGACAAACAAAACTTAGCCCTGTACTATTATGCGGTACTGTCTTCAAAATTATTCAATACCTTTTGTGTATACTAGAAAAGACTATTATTGACTTTTCTACTTTCCTGCGTATAGGTGCCATTTCGACAGACGTAAATTCACCATGGAAAGTATGCCACAAACATTGGGCTTTATCTTATGGTATCACCATTTTCCCTTTTAAAAGCATTTAAAAAATGAATTGAAAAATAAATTCATTAGTTTAACCATACAACAAACTAACAAACCTAAACTTTCGGTAGCCTTTCAACAACAATCTACAAAGCCTCTTGCCGATGATCGTCTCAATAAGGAAAGTTGAAAAACAACGCGCGCCCATAGCTTAGACGATAGAATCGCGAAACAGAGCAGAGGGTTATTTCCCTCTCAAGGGTCATAATTGCCAGACAAAACGGTCCTGGAATGCAATAAGGGGTGAAATTTATGTAAGCTGATTAAAGCTGCGAGATGTGTATACTTGTATACGTATATATGCATGATACCGCACTCTTGAGGACGCATGTATACATTGCGATTCGACTACTCGTTAAACGAGCTTATCCTAATTGCGGTTCTCGAGGAGATAGAGTAATTGAGCTGAAGAGCCGAGGTGGAGGGGAATTGGGGACTGTAATACCCTTGCACCCGTCCACCGGAAGATTCTGGATTTGGAGAGGGAGAGGCGAGTATAAAAAGATAAATGTTACCTCTCCTCCGGCTGGGCCCTCCTTGAAAAAAACCGAGATTTCATTTGAATAATTCCTTCGTGTTTCTAAATCTTCTTGCTTTTTAAAATTAACACTTTGCCGTTTAGGGATCCGTAAGATTATATAAGCTCCTTTGCGCTTGGCTCTCTGAATAAAATTTTACGTTTTGTTACTGATTGTCGGAACAAAAGTGGGCTTGGATGACTTTTTTGCGTTACTTTTTTGCGCGATTTCTGAATTTTATCGGTGTGCGTGTAACGAAAAATAATATGATTCAATACTCGTGTTCATTGAAAGCTTGAAAGCATGAAATATCATGACGTGATTTTCATGTACACAAATAATTGATAAACAATGAATTTCAAAGCTTTGTTTTCATTGCTGATAAAATATTATAGTATAACATTGTTAAAAGCTTTTTTCGATCTCTTATGTCAAAATTAAAATGGTTACGTGACATGAAAATGCATGTAAAACATCCATTAAGTACAAAAATAAACTAAAAAAAAAAAAACATTTGCATCAACACATGCCGTCACGATCGACAGACGGTCAAGCGCTAATCGAAAAAAAATCCAGCGGTGCCTCGACCGATAGTTTCAAACTGTCGGAACAATGGCTCCCAAGAGTTAGCCCCGCGATCTCGTACCCAGAGATAGTATCCTATACGTGATAGTGCACGCGAGGCGCCAGAGAACCGCGTAGGTTATTTTGCAAGCCCCAGATTGAAGTTTGCCGACTAGCGGAGCAAATTAAACGCGGACGCGTGCGAATTATGTTCCTTTCGCGTGGACTGCTTTGCCGATTGAATTTCCACTGGGTGACGTACGAGTATGCAAACTAGTGCGTCCTCTGCGTAACTTTTTAACTCGATCTTCCGTAAGAGCACACGTTCGGGATTAGTGTTATTATTGAGGGAACTCTCCCCACGCGCTGGGAATATAATGTGTGCTTTTGACGTATGCATGTTGTTACGCTGGAGCTATTGTTTCGAACTTGAATTACCGATGTTATTCGATTCATGGGATAAAATATGAGTGTTAACGAAAATAAGCAAGAAAATTATATAAACATACTTGTTTTATCCTCCCAAAAGATGATCGTTTCGTTCCTTTGACATTAGCGCATGATGACACTAGGCTTGGAAATTATACGTATACCCAACATCAGGACAACAAATCCTATCTAGTCGCATATGCACATATTACACCTGCATATGGGATGAGTTTACACAGGGACATTCGTTCATTCACCTGCTGGAGCACCTCCGACGTATGGATCTCAAAACGTAGCCAACTATAGGTAGAGAGGGGCTTCATATATGGGTTCACGTCGCATGTCACGCTGTGAATCGAGCGACGCATATACGGGGAAATGGTAGCGAAGCCGCTCGTGCCCCCATGTAAAATGCAAGCGCACGTGCACGTACATCTAGGCCCTCCTTCCGTGGTAGCGAATCCCTGCTGTTTGCGTTCTGATTCGAAAGGCATTGTACAAGCGAGGGCAAATTGACATCCGAACTTGCCGAGCGCGCGCTTTTGTACGTAGAGTACACACGCGTGCATACACCCTCGCCTCGTCGTACTCCCCATCCGTCGCGCTCGAATCAGATTTACCCTCTTTTTCTCCCTCTCTCACTTGCTCTGCTGTTTCGTTATTCAATATTTCGATAGTACACGCTATCTCTGTCTCTACGGTACAGTCGAGGAGTACGTCATGGTTTTCACAGTGGGATAGAGTGGCCTTATGTGTATACCTGCGATGACAAGAGCCACTCGATACGTACCACCGGATCTACTCTGATTGCCACTGAGCGCGGCTTGAGTATTGTTTGCGCTTAGCGTACACGGGTGTGATATAGGTATGTGAGAAGCTGGTGATGAATGCAAGGGTTTTAACTTCTGTGCAGGTGGTGCGATTGGAATTTTGGCGAATGGGGTAGCTAAAGGTTGATGGTACATCAGAGGTATTACTTGTAGTTGATCCCCCATCTCTATGGAATTTCATGATAACATCAAAGCATCGGCAACGTGATGGGGTTGCTTGATGTAACTTTGATTCGTCAGTAAAAATTCCATACGAGCAGTGAGCACACTTTCGTAAAACGTCATGAAGCAAAATTGCATGAATAAGAAAAAATAAGCACTCGCGAAAATTCGAGAGAACGTGAATAATGCAAAACACAGCGCATCGCCGACTGAATGGTGAAATAGAAAGCACGAGGGCATGAAACGAAAAGATAAAGGACTCGAAATAGCTGGAAAGTAAAAAGTGAACTGCAAAAAGCGGAGATGGAGGTCTGAGGGGACGGAAAGGTTTGGGGACGCTTTGCGCTCGCTCGTTCATCTTGCATCGCCCGGAAAAATCGCCATCGTCATTTCCGGCAAGACGAATCGCTGGGAGCGCTCGGAGCCGCCGCGAGGGGCTATCAGCAATTCTCTAAAAGTTTCCTCCGGATCGGAGCCAAGTCCTCGCGAAGCGCGTTCTCCTTGCGTCTGTATCCCCTTTTCTTTTCAACGTATCGAGATAACTCTATCTTGATGATTTGGAGATTTTTCAAATTTTTTTTTTTTTTTTTTTTTTTAATAAAAAGGTAAAAGTTTTCTTCGAATATAATCCACTAGCTAAAAGGAAAAGGTTGAGCAATAAACATTCTGCGTGGAAACGTTAGAAATTTACTTTTACGAATTACGTACTCTCGTATTCGAGAAAAATTTTAATGTCTGACCAAACGTGGACCTTATCTACTTCAACTTTTTACCAATGATCGTACAATTTTGTAGATACAAGAAAATTACTTTGTAATAATTATTTCAACAAATTACATACCGTTATGTCTGGCAGCATTCAAATGTCTACCCAAACGCGTACCTAAACTACTGAAACGATTAATTTATTATGTATAAGCTAGGGCTTAAGGTAAACTTAATCATTATTTATGAAATATTTACATTTGCGAATTACGTACCATCATATACTACAAAAACTCGAATGTCTGACGCAAGGTGTACCTATACTACTGAACCATTTTTGTAAACTATAATCCATTAGTAACGAGAAAAGCTCAAGTTAGAATGTGTGGAGGTTTATTAAATATTTAATCCTTGAAATTAGATACCATCTTATAAGGTAAGGCTCAAATTATAATTATTACCATTTACAAAATCATATGTGCAAATTAGGTAAGAAACTCCAATGTCCGACCTAGCCCATACCTTACCTTCTAAGATGTAATTTTTTTTTATGTGATTACAATCCATCAAAGTAATATTAAATGTAGTAAAATATTTACTTCCACTAGTTACATGCTGTTACACACCACAAAGTTCTAATGTCTGATAAAACGCGTACCTTAGCTACTACATTTTTTGAAATTGAAGTAATCTATCTATCCAGCTGAAAGAAAGAGTTTGAATCAGAATTATTTGACTTAAAGTATTATAAAAATGAACTTATATTACATACTATCGTGTATGAACGACAAAACTCGTGTGTCTGACTAAACGCTTAGCATACTACTTTTATGTTACTTTTTTGTTTTTTACTCTTGTAAATATACTCCCTCTAATTGTAAGAAAACGTTTGAAGTAAATTGGTCTTACACAAAATTTTATAAAATATTTACCAATACAAATTACATACCGCAACATACGACAAAGTTCAAATGTCTGCCCTAACGCACACCTTAACTACTAAAACGTATAAATTACTATTTACAAGGTAGAGCTTAAGGTATATTTAATCACTCTAAATGGAATATTGGCATGTGCGAATTACGTACTGTCATATATGTGAAAAAAACTTAAATGTCTGACGAAAGGTGTACCTAAACTACTGAACCATTGTTCCGGTAGCTATAATTCACTAGTATCGAGAAAAATTCAAGTTTGAATACACGTAATTTCATAAAATATTTACTCCTTCATATGAGATACCATCGTATACTAAAAAGCTTCAATGTCTGACAAAACGCAGACCTAAACTACTGAAACAATCATTATTATGATTACTAAACACTTTTAAAATTTCTCGATTACAGTTAAGTAATGGACAAGAAACAAAATACATGAACTATAGTTACTAAACTTTCAATATAACGTATCTTAAAGTAGAAATATCTTGTACATAATATTAAAAACAAAACAAAACAAGCCAATGGAAATGCAAGTTGAAAAATCTGCAACGCAACGGCAGCCTTAAAAAAATTTTCATGGCCCTAACGGGCTATTTCAACATGCATAGATATATCCCCGTAAACATTGATAATAGGCAGTAGAAACAAACGCAAAGTCATTTCGTAGCATAGTGGCAAGGAAAACGATCGATTTTTATACCTTTATGTTTACGAAAAAAAATGAAAAGACTTGTCTTGCCATACCGCGCCAGTCCCGTGAGACTCTCAAGAGAGAGAATGGAAGGAAGGGGTTACTTGGGTTATTATAACAGCATTTCCTCGCGCGAGTACTGTCTGGAATACAAAGTGCCCATACTCGAGCTCGAGGAGTCCCGCAGGAGTCGAGAAAAACCTTCAGTGGGCTGGAGACGCACTTACCTATACCGTGATATGATGGAAAAAAAGGCTAAGTACCTGCATACCGGGGGAGGAGTTTTGACTATGAATACGATCGCAAGCTCTTGGGAAAACGGGTAAGGGTCGAGTTTCGAGTGCACTTTGAATGTCTAATCATTACTACGCTGCACCAGAGAGCTTCGTTAATTCAAAAACATTTGCTGACAAACGCAAAGGGTTTGTAAACTCCACAGAGTGTCTGTTTTAGAATTTGGGTCATTATGAGAGATCCCGATTTAGTTGTAATAATGGAGACTAAATTTAATCAAAGAACTTTGAAATGTGCCTTTCACAGCGTGAACTTATTAGGTAACAAAAGTTGATGAACTTGTGTACTCTGCGCATCGAGGGATTAATTTCCAAGTGGGGACTGAGAAAGCATTACATACAACTAAATTTATTTATATACTGCATTTCATTCAAAAATGTACTATAAAATAACTTTGCTTATCCAAAATGTTAATCTTCGTGAGTTTAGAGCTATATTCGACATAGGGGCTCTTTTTTTTAAAAATCAGTTTTACTGTAGTTTTCAAAATCCCACAAAATCTTTCAAAGCCTTCTAGAGCCAATTACTACAACTTTTCATACCCACCAACATTTCAATGTGTTTCCGTACGAGAGTAATCTCCTTTAGCACTGATGTATTTATCACCATCGAAGCACTGACGTTGGATTTGGAAGAAGTGATCGTCACGATGGATTAAACCACGTTCGTCATTATTAGCACTTTCTTCGACTGACTCTGACTTTAGTGATTTTTTTTCTAGACTGGCTATATCGATGATACAGATTATGTTTCTTTTTCATCTAACTTGGCCCTTTTTGCTCCATTGGCTCTACTTGATATTGATTCAAGTTTACCAATTAATTAACAAGTGTATCACGATGAAGATGTAACGCACTCTATTTGCGGACGTTTCGTATTGCATTGTTTTGACTTTATTTTTACTATCAAGACTTTCTTGTTATGGATTCTAAAAATAATCAAGGTGATGCAGTATGCTTTATTTACGTCACGAATCTCTGTAGGTTGCTTTTATTGGATTGCACTGGAAAACTACGTGATAATAATAGCCGAGAGCTAGTACAATGGACGGTTATTTCGAAACTCGTGAGTGTATACAATATATGCATGCACTGAGATCGAGCAAAAGTTTTACTGAAATTTATGGCACTAGTTTTGTTACTACTCTCGAGCGTACGTCTGTATTGTGTCCTTTGACTACTGTTTTTCTCCGTTGCTCCAAAGAACACTTCTTACACGTAATTTGTTGTATACACGCAAGACAGCAGATTTTCTTGCAAATCATAGCCTTTGACTCTGAAATATCGTGATGTTTGTAAACGGAATCAGAAATCGTTGTCTTTGTTATTCCGTTGGATTACTTCAGATTGACATGATGTACGGAGTACTCCGAGTTTCGTAAGTGACGGAAGTAGAATCAGAGCACGATTTTTCTCCGAGTAAGCACCGTTGAACTTTAAGTATACTGCATTTGTCGGTAACTGCAATGATTTTGCCACTCGAATGCGGTGTACGTACAATAAAGCACAGTATTGATTTATATCTGTAGTGATTTTATTAAATTACTCATTCATTTAGTCGTGTCCTTCTAATTATTTACTTGTTAGTGAATTCACTTCATGCGTATCTTCAATTTTATATAACAATGACCGACTCTGCGAAATCGTTCGGGAAATTCCCAAGCAACCTCGCTCTCTGGTTCCAATAGTAACACAGAAGAGCTCTGAGCCTGAGTCGAAATCGTGGTCTCATTACTCCATGAGATTACACGAGACAGCGCGAAAGCCAGAGGGTTTCGTGTCGTGTCTCCGATCCCGGCAATACCCGAGCACGATTTTGGCCTTTGGATATATTGTTGCTTCGCTATTGCATATCGATGATAGCGATGATTGGATATGCCGGATGGGTGACTTGATAGCTGTGCAGCAATCCATTATAACCATGGGATGGCTGGGAGAATGAGAAATATGATTCTTGTTTTATAATTTCCAGTCAACTTGACAATTTGCTAATTGTTTGACAATATTAACACCAAAGTGAGTGCGAAATAAAACTATTTGGAGGAAATGAGACAAAAAAGGAGCTTTTTGGAGATATCCATCAAAGGTATCCCATTATATAACGACAAATCGCCAAGTATTATTATTGAAAGTCCAGAGTAAAATTTGGGTCAATTAGCGATCCATACATTCATTTTTAGAAACAGATGCATGTTGGACAGCAAGACTATTTACAAGCCCCGTTTATTCATTCAAACACGTGTAAAAAATTGAACAAAAATTTTTTTCTAATAACAAAAACTCCTTTCGAGACAGAAGCTGCGACATTATTTTTAAACTCCATTTCAGCTCGACAGGTGCAAGCGCTAAATCAAAAACACTGGTACGCCACCTCTGATGACAATTGTCACTGTGAACTATAATTACGTACCGAAATAACTAATTTCGTTACTCGAGATATCTGTTTCAGCATTCGTGTCACGCTTTAAAAGAGGGTTTTTTATTCAACCAATACCTTTCAAAGTTAAACGAAAACACTCAGATATTTTCGGATGCATGATAAAAAAAAAACAGCTCCCTTTGTTCAGCCCATTGGTACTCATTAAAAATAGCAAAATAAAAAAAAATGCACTCCTCCAACGATCCACTAGCTTTGACCAATCGAATGTCAATTACGCCGAACCCAGTCAAGCCGGCTAATGAACTATTAAAAAAAATTTTTTTAAAATAGCGAACGAGTTTCGATTCTATTGTAAAAATCACAGAAAAGATCAAACACGATCTTTGCCTCTCAAACTCCTTAACGAACACACTTTCCCCCTTTTCTCTCTCTCTCTCTAGCTCTTTTCACGTCAAAGTGACGAAAAAAAAAATATCACCGATTCAGTCCCTCGTTCCCTACTCACTCGGAATTTAAACAACCGTGTAGACGCCTCCACTATATTCCAACCTAGTATCCGCAGCTGCGAGTGAATAGGGAAAAAAGAGCAAAGGATAAAGGACGAGGAAAGCGGAGATCCTCCATCAGTAGTGTATATTAAAGGTGGCACGTGAACGTCGCTTGGGCAGTTAGCGTAACTCTCCGCGTTGAAACTCCACACGCGCGCTCGTGCTGAATAATGGCTGGCTTTATTAACGGCTTTTAATTAGTGTCACAGCCCTCCTCCCACTTGAGAGCCCGAAACTTTCGCATTCCTCCGTGGCTCTCTGTCTTTTTTCACGGGGGCCGTTTACTTATGACGTCGATTCATAACTTTTTTCGTTGGGTTTGATTTTTACCCTTTGATATATCACGCTTGGATGCATTTTTTTTCTTTTTTCTTTTTTTTTTCTTTAATAAAGTGGAAAGACAAAGAGACTTTCAAAGTGGAACATGCCTAATTTACTCCCTGGTCACTGTACGAGACCGAAAATGACCAAATAATCTCGCAAAAACACCATTTTGATGAAATTTTAAACGAACGATATTAACAAAGGCAAATTAATAATTTGGGTGTCTCAATGCTGCTAGTATGATGCATGACTATTTAATTTTCAACATCGCACAGTTATAGTACCCCTTACAAATATTGCACAACTTTTTCAAGCTTCCAAGCCAATTGTCGCTTGGACAGGCAAAGAGACCAAAAATGTTCAGGTTGAATTAATTAAAGTTTCAGCCAACCGTTGTTTATTAACTTTTGCCATACGCCCACAACTCGAGCATACTCCACTTTGATGTACACATGTATAATACGCGACGATCGTTGCTCTAGACGAAATGGAAAATCGTCGTTGTAGGTATACCTTGTCGTTTTTGGTGGGCCGCACGCCGTGTAGTCACTCTAATGAGCTTTGAGGCTTTCGTACACGTGTGTCGCGTCTGGGAGCTTTAATATACCACCGAGTAATAATACCTAATGCGACGCTGAGCTTTGCCTTGTTTTCCAACAAATACACGGCAAAAAAAGTTTGTTATGTGAAAAAACAAATTTTCAAGTAAACCATGACATTGCAACCATCAGAATATATATGTAATATTGTCGCAAAGTCACTTGATTGTAATGAAAAAAAGAATTGTTGTCGAGACTGAAGACAAAAAAAAGAAAAGAAAAGAAAAGTTTTACGTGCAATTTTCCAATAGAGCCACTTAGAGAAGATCAAACTCCGTCGAGTTCACTCGGACAATGGCAGAGGCGGTGCACAAAAGCAGCGCTTGCCGATAACGCCTCGCCCGCGCCCTACGATTTGAAATCCTGACGTGCACGTGCTGCGACAAAAAGCGCTTTTGATCTCGCCTACACCTCCCCCACTCGCAAAAAGAAATGAGCTTTCTCGTTGTGACATCTCCGTCTACCGAAGCGTCGGTGAACAAACACGCTTGTTTTTTTTTATTTATTTTTTTATTTTTCATCTCTTTCGATCCCTTTATATTTACGATCCTTCGAACAGTGGCTCCACTATTTCGAGTTTCTTAACAGAATTGAAACGTTCCGCGGATTGAAAGATGTTTGAGATCAACATGGGTTTAATGATCTTTCAAACGGCTAAGCTCTCCGAAATGCATAACAGCTAGCAAACAGGCAGTAGGATGATTTAGTCAGTATTGACAAATTGCTCGGTCCCTGGATAGTAAGACCCTGGAGCAGCTATGAAATCAAACAGCTTTTTTCGGACTGTATTCGCATCTCCTGACGATCCTATACGTTTCGTTCGTCAAAAATTACAATGGACTCGATTACCCGACTACAACATCGCGCGATAAACATCCCAGCGAGCCTTGAAGAGGGAGGAAATATTTAGATAGCGCAGGAAACTGCATCACCGTTTCTCGTGTTGCGTCACGCGCCACCCAACGCAGAGCCCGTAAGCTGTACCGTCCATTTGCATCCCAAGCGAGCAAACACGTACAGCCCCCTCCCCCCTCCTCGAACTGGGTGCTCGAGCAAAACGACATCCTCTCTCTGCTCTCGATATCTCCGCTCTCCCATCTCATCTCTGATCTCCCCCATCGCTGAGCTGCAACTCCGCCTGTTTGACCCAGCGGCCTACATACGGCCACCCCCACCGCTGATTTCTCCCTCCTTTCTTTCTCTCTCTCAGTCTCTTTTTCCCCCCTCTCGCGTTTGATCCTTGCTCGCACTTGTTTTCCCTTTCAATTTAGCGCGCCCCTTCTTTTCCTTTTTTTTTTTTTTTTTTCACCCACTTTGCAAGCTTTCGTTTACTCGCTGTGTTTTTTTGGCGCCCCGAGGCTTGTTTGCTCCGTAGATATTCGACGAGCAAGTGTCCACGAGATGCTTTTGTGGCTGGGGAATGGGTACTATCACAACTGATTGTGTATAGATTGGGAAGTGTTTAATTTGCACGGTGTAAGATTATCCGTGTATGGGCCAATGATCCATGATTGTGGGAAAAAGGAAAAAAAAAACTCGTGGCACATCTATACAGGGCTCGTTGTTTAAAAGCTCGAGGATCGCGTCCATAAATTAGAAGCCCCCTCGCTGCAGTGGCTGTATAGCTTTGGATGATAAATTTCACGAGCTTAACCAGATAATGTACCCCGACGCAGAGCCGTTGAGGAAAGGAAAATAAAAAATAAAAAAACAGGACTGCGGAGTAAAAATGCTTGCGACGCGTATATAACAGTATAGTAGCGGCTGGCCCAGTTACAAGAGTAGGGGGGGAGTGAGCCAGCAGAGCTTTCTCCCCCTCTCGGCGCACAAGCTGGCCAAACAAAATTCGTTACCCGGCCAACTAAAATATTCCACCGGGCCTTTCAAACCCCTTCTCTCTCTCTCCCTCGTGCAGTTCTCGGTCCATTGCCTCCTTTACTCGCGCTCGCGCATGCAGCGTACACGTGGCTATAACCCTCCAGAGCGACGTTTCGGCGCCGGCTTCCCTACATATCGTTCGATCGCCCTCTTTCTTTTTTCCATTCTTACGCTACATCCGTGCAAAGAGATAGAGAGAGAGAGAGAGAGAGAGAGCTTGAAGCTTTAAGGGTAAGGAAATCGTTGTTTCACGCTGACTTTTTTTCAGTTTACGAGGAAAAAGCTTGTCCCCGAGCTTTGCTTCTGTCGATTGCGTCTTACAGGCACGCCGTATAATTATTTCACTCACGTGTGGTCGCAAGAAAAGCTCGGGTTTGTTTCTTCCATCGGTCATCCGTGTTTACTCGCGTGGTGCTGTTTTTCCATGGGAATCGCGTGCATGTACAATGCAATAGGTTTGACTTTGTTACCGTTGCTTCGTTTCGGTAGTTTTTTTCACTCGCTCTGCATGGAAAAATTCAGATCATTTGATTATCAAACTCCGCCGCGGATGAATCGTTTTTCCACTGTTTTTCCTGGCGTGACGGGCCAGGATGTGTTGATTTTTTTTCACCGGCCGAGGGCAAACGTCGAAAACGCGCTCGTTCCGATGGTGTATGTTTGGATTTTGTTTTTGGTAAAAAAAAGAAACCCCCCATATACGCTTTGGTTTTCGCGGCCGAATAGCTACACTGAATAAATGTACGAGCGACGGTCAACTACTCTGTTGTGACTGCGGTGATATTTAAAACAAACAGCGTCGAAACTTTATGGTAAGTTTTCCGTCCCGGATAATTGTCCCAACGAGAGCATCACACTGGAGATTTAAAAAAACCTATAAGCGCGTGAAACGAGATTTCGTTCAAATCTAAAAGCAAGAAAATTTTTAATGGAACACCAGCCGTGTGGGATATTAGGGTACAAAAGCAGCACTTCCGGAACATAGCACACGAAGCCTCGCTTTCGAGCAGTTTTTCCACTCAGTCGCGGGTTGCTCTCCCCCACCCTCATCTCAGCTGGGATGAAAAGATTCCTTTTTTTTTTGCTCGTGAGCGGGAAGAGCTCGAGAAAGAAGTTTACGTGGAGACGGATCGTTATTGACAGACGGAAAGCGAAAGCGGTCCTCTCTTCGCCGAGATAAATCGGATTTTGACGCGCCGTCGTCCCTTTGGTTTTTCAATCGTTTCTACCTCGCTTTTTACCCCCCACGCGTAAAATTTTCAGAAAGAAAAAAAAACCGTAAATAGGACGTCTGTCTGCAGTCGCGTCAAAGCGCCGAGGGCCTTCTTTATCTCCGCTAATTGGTGCTATGTTGACGGTGTTTCATTCGCGAAGATTTCGAGATGTTTGATCCTGGATATATCTCTTGTCGTCTAGGGGGCGGAGGAAGAAGGGCCAATTAACTTTTCCTTTGGGGCTCTCCCGGCAAAAGTCCCCCACCCGAGTTTCGAGGGGTTTCCGTCGATGCTTTGATTTCCATCGCATTGCCGAGAAACGGAATTGAAAATCGTTGGATGTTGGAATATTTTATTGATGGCGCTGCGCACTGCATGGAAAGGGCGTGCGAATCGACCCAGTTCTCATCCGCGTCGGGAGAAGAGTTTAATTAGCACGTTTAACTGAGAGAAAAGATATGATATTGTGCTTTCTCATGCAAATTTATTCGCTCATCTTGCTTTTTTTTCAATCTCGTGATATGCCAGCTCGCTCGTCAATCGCAATTGTGATTAAATGTCGATGTATGTATAATCGAGGAATAATGTTTTTTTATCGAGATATAAGCAGTTCATCATGCGTTCTCTTCCGGGAAGTCGTTACTTCTTGATACCTCGCGTTCATCAAAGTCGCAAGTAATTGGCTTTGGTGAGGATTTCGCGTGAGCATCATCAAAATGACGTTGTGGCGTCAAAATACTTAACGCCCAATTTATTCAACACTTGATCGAGCAATAGCTCGTGCCCCGACGGAGATCCGACGAATAAAAAGAAAAAAAATCCACGTCACCGTCGCGGTCGTGCATCTACATGTACGTACCCATCCTAGGAGCTCCCATTAACGGGGAAACGATCGTCGAACAGCTGCTACCGTTGGAGCAAACTTTTCTCAAGACTCAGCGCGGCTGCGAACTTTGGCGACAGAGTTGAGCTCTACTTCCCGAGCACATCACGCGCGTAGCTTCTTGGGTCGCCTTTTTTCCTCGTTTTTTACGCTCACGTATTATGTGCATGTAACCCAAAACTGTGCAAGTTTGAGTAGTTTTTTTTTTTTTTTTTTTTTTTAGGGGGAGGAAATGCATTGAGGCACACCGCAGGGACAGCGGTAGTGTGGGACTCGGTGGATTTTTTTTTTTTTTTTTTTTTTCTACATGATCCACTTTGCGGATCTTTTTTTCATCCCTTCCTTTTCTGCCTTTTTTTTGGAAATATTTGTACCTACAAGCAATGCGAAGTCGATTTTTCCTTCCAGCTGCAATGGAAAGTGAATCGACTTTAGAAATCCATTTCCACGATCGGATTGTCCTCCCCAAACACTTTTTACCTCCATCTGAATTCCAGCCCCCCGATTTCCCTGAAAAGCCATGCACACACCATCTGTTTGCCCCCAATCTACTACCGACCCCTACTACCGATCAATCCTTCGCCGCGGGCTATTATTTTGTTTACCTGCGACCTCACTCCTTAGAAACACACATGGAGCTGAAAAACAAGTTACACACGTGACTTTGAGTAGGGTAATTTGCCGTACAAACAGCAGAGCTTTTTTTGCCTATACGAAGCAACGGCGGCAGTAGGGGGGTAGCAAGCTCGGTCTAGTGGAAAACAAGCTGGGGTAAGAAGCAGGCCAAGGATGCGCAGTCGACGACGGAGCGAGTAATTTCCAATACTGGGGATAATCACGTATAGGAGAATTTAAAAAAAAAAAAAGAAAAAAAAAGGAAAAGAGTGCCTTTGTCGTTACGTGTAGTCATCCGCGTTTGACACGTGCCACTATAAACGAGCCAGACGTGAAAATTAATCAATTTCCCGTCACGCGCAACGAGACCTGTACAGACTGAAAAGCAGAGGACACAATGCCCTGTGACGTAAATGAGGAGGCCGGGGATATGATGCTCTCCTTTTCATTCGCGAAATTTCATTAAGCTGCCGATGTAGACTCGAAACAATGGCTCGGCAGGAGAGCACAACATCATCGAGTGTACGTGTGTACACGGCCTCAAATGGACAGACCTCGTTTTGATACAGCCTGTCGGTTCCATCCCTCCGGCCCGTGCTCGCGTTTGACGTCACTCGCGAGGAGCTGCTCCGCCTCAATGGCACCGCGCCGCCGTTTAATTATAACTTTTGCCCGAAGAGGAAGAACAAGGGGCGCGCGTATAGGCACGAGAGAAAAGTTTGGAGTATCAAAGCCGAACGCGCCGGTGGAGGTGTACTCAACGTTTGACTCGCCCTCGCTCGGCCGGACTTTTGCCGGTTGATCAGGTTATTCTCGTCTTCTTCTTCTTCTTCTTCTCCTCTTTTCGTGTGTAATTTTAACGAACGACGAGCTGTTTCGGACTCGCTCCAACGCTGTTAAAAAGTAATAACGGGAGGGAAAGGACTTTTCGCGCGGTGGGGGTGTCCAGATCGCGGTGGACAAAGGAGGTCGATTTATTTTTCTCGGCGGAGAGGAAAAAATGGTAAATGCTCGTTAATTGCGAGACAAGTGCGAATATTTGCCCTTGGGGGTACGCGGATTCGCGATGAAAATTACCCTCTTTTTTTCTAACGCAATTTTAAGCCGAGAGCGGAAATTGGCCCTTAAACTAAAGAGCTTTTAACGGTAATGAGAAAGAGACTCCTTTGGTCGTCCTATTGCGTGGATTGGCCTTTTCTTCGAATATGGGGTTTCCCATTAATGCCTCAAACCAATCGAAATGTACGACATGACCCAGTGCCAGTGTGGAAAAACAAACGAAATCCATAGCAAACAAGGAGGGCAGGATAAACAAACTAGCCAACTGTATAACGTGTACTTAAAATCCCCGGCGAGTTTGGTGATGCTTTCGGGGTGCAGGATATATATAAATGTACTTTTATCCCGTGGTGCTAATCCGCGATTATCGCTCGGCCGAATTCCTCCGAGAGTTTGCTGCAAGACTTTGGCCGTGGGTGTGTATACACACACATTGGGGGATATTGTCCCGAAGTATAGGTATATATATATATGCGTGCTTGCGGGGCGGAGGAGGGAGGAACTTTTACATCCAGGGAATAAAAGTTTTCGGTCCCTTTTTTTTCCGCAGTTACACGCGTCTGCGTTAAGTCGCCCCCTTGAACTTTTATTGCCCACGAGGAGAGGTATAATATACGTGTGTGTGTATGAATGCACAGTGATGGACAATATTATTTGTTTCTCGGTTTAACATGATGGATTTATAGTGAGTACCGTTCGTTGGACACGTGATAGGCTGTTTATCATTTATGAAACGCGTCAAGTGCGAAGGTGAGCATACCAACTGCGTCTTCGGTCCGAATTTGTAGTAATGACAGTAATGCCCCATACACGTATCAAAAACATCATCTTTTGAAAAAAGAAATATATCAATTGGCTTCAATCTGCTTCATGGCCTTCATTGTGGCGTTTATCCGAGTTATTATATTTTTTAGCGATATTAAAAAAAACTTTGGGCCATAAGAAAAGGAGACCAGCAGCTTGGGCAGCCCAAGAAACGCGCCAAAATAAAAAAAAAAGCTCAACCCCCATGGAGCCGCATGACAATCGATGAGCTTGCACCACGTACGTGTCGCCGCGCCCCCGAGGAAAAGGGCCGAGGGGGGTAGATGAGAGCAGACCAGACGACACTTCCTGCCCGGTCTCTCTTCTTCCCCCGTAACTCTCTCGCCGCAGCCCCTCCCTCCCTGTCCCACCAGTGACGTCCCTTCTCGATCTTTATATTCTCTTCTGGGTTTGCGAAATGCACCGGCACATATGGGGAAGGGGAAGGGGAGGAAAAAAAGGGAGCTGCTGGGCGTCCTCGATCTCTCTCTCGAGTGTGCTCAGCTCGCGCTCCAGTCACCACCCAAGGCGCGAATAAAATATCCGCTTGGAGCCAGTGACGGGGGGGATCGAAGAGAGCTTCCAGTGTGTGCCAAATGGCGCTTAGTATTCCGGCCGGTTTCTGGCTTAGCGCTCGAGTAACTGCGACCCCCTTCTGCTGCCGATGGTGGCAGTTTTGTGTGTGTCTGTGTATAGGAGGATGCATCAGAGGAAAAGGGTGCAAGGTGCAGGGATGTGACTCCATGCTCTCTCTTATAACGCGGATATGCTGAAAGGAAGTCGTACGTAGATGCGCCTGTACCTACTGGTGGAGTGCATGGTTATGTGCCATTTGTAATTGTTTATTTCATTTTTTTCTTTTTTCTTTTTTTTTTTATTTNTTTTTTTTTTTCTTTTTTTTTTATGTAATGCAAACTTTTCCTCTCGCACCGATACTGATCTCTGAATACCTGCAGCCCTGACTAAATAGTAAGTTTTTGCGTGATCTAAGACCAAGATCTCTACTTCTTCAGCTGATCATCACTTCTCCAAAGCCCGACATTTTTTCGAAGCTTGAAAAAACATTGAGTGTTATTATTCTCGTATACGTGTTACGTGCGTAACCATTTAGCGAAAGCCAACAAAAGCCAATTTGCAAAACAATAACGCGCACACCCCGGCATGGTAATACGATTGGGTAGACAAACGAAATTTCCAAACTACACCCATCCGGCTCCTCGAAACCGTACCCTCGCCAACTCTCGCGTTCCCTCCCGCGCGACGCTAACAGTGTATAAATTCACCACCGGCTAACCCGATTGAGCGCCACAACGCTCGGATGAATCTCACCAGCTCGCACCCCCACAGCGTGACAGAGAGAGAGAGAGAGAGAAAGAGGGAGGAAGAAAAAGAGCCAAGGTCTTTCTGCAAGTGGCAGGGGGACGACAGGTGTTATAACTTCATTAACATCATCAAGGGGGGAAGGGGCACCGGGGACAAAGTGCACGCGGAAGCCACTTGCAAATGCGGCGCTTCCTCTTCTTCTCCTCGGCAGCAAAGCTCACGACGAGCAGCCCGACCGCAGTTTACAAATGGCCTCCGACGTTTATTATAGCACCCGTGCCCAACCTGTATACCGCTCAAAGTGACTTGGGTATAGGTGGGCAAAGGAGCATTTGTTTCGCCAAAGCCCCTGCGATGTTCAGCGTCACGCGAACGTGTGTACAAGAGGCGGGGGGTGGCTCGTGCGTGCTCCTGTTGGTAAATACCAGAGGCACGGCACACTTCGTTACGGAAGTTTTTCGCACCCCCCCCCCACCTGCTCTCACCCCCGTCCCCCTACTCGGCTATTTCGTATTCCGTGGAGCAGTGGCGTGTGAGTTGGGGCATGACGGCCGTTTTCTGTAATTACGAAATTGCGCGCTTCTGGGGTTGGGTGTACGTACAGTATACCCACACGTGGGGTATGAGCAATGATTGAATCGCGTTACGCGGGTTCGTCGCGGGTACTTTATTTTTTTGTGCAGTTGAGTGAGAAGATGGAGGGTAGTAGTACGATTGTATATGTGATATTTCTTTTCGATACTCTTTCGGTCCGAACTTTTTGATTATTGGACGGATTCATGGAAAATATGTGATTAAGAAAATTGACGGTCGAAATAAATGTCAAGTTTGTGAATTATCATGCTCGCATCAGTTTTATTTTCAATGCATGGACGTATCGGAGCTAACTGTTTTTACAAACTGTGCCTTGTATATCACTAGCAACTACACAAGATTGTTGGAAATTTTTGGAAAAGTTGATTTAAAAAAAAAAAATAATGAAAAAAAAATAAGTTCAATTTTAGTATCAGTAAAAAAAAACACTCACTTCTAGCTTGATCAAGATTAGTAAAAGTACTGTTGAATTATAACTGGACACAGAGAGACACCCTTTGCTCGAGCCCGAAAAAAAGTTGTTTAGTACTTCTCATTGGTCTGTAATGAGGTATCTTTACCTTTATCTTTACCTGCAATTTCTCTTTTATTCCCCACTTGTGTTAAAACAGTTAAAATTAGACCTATGAGTAACATTACGAAGAAAAATACATACACTACGATATCGACATGATATGAAAGTATTTGGTCGCAAATCGCTATCATAATTGCAGTGATGATTTGACTTCCCAATTGTAAAATTAAAATGCTATAGGTTTCTGATACTGGATACGATATTTCGACGCACAACTCACAGCTAATTGGTTGATAGCCATATCCAAACAATCTGAAAATGACAATATTTTTATAATAGTTTCAAGATAAGGGTGTGCGTAACGCGTGTTGTGAAAATAATTCCATAAATACATGCTACAAGATCGGGCTCATCGATAAAAATCGTATCGTATCATATGTAAATGCATGATATAGAATTTTTTTTTCGGATATGTTTTTAAAATATTAAGTATAGTTCATTGATAAGCGCTTTGTTCAATTAAAATAAAATTCTTACCCGTATATACCAGCCACTATGAAAATAGTCCATTTAACTTTGATGATGTAGAAACAAATCGGAAATGCCACCAAACTTAAGACGAATCCTGCATACAGAGAAACAGCCAAGGCTCTAAAAATAAAAATTATTAAAATCGTAGGGCACGTCAAAGTTAAGTAGATAAAAATACATGACTCACTTGAATTTTTTAGTTGCATCTAAAATTCTGCTGAAAATTATGGCCCCTACGAGGCCACTCACAATGATAATCAAACTAACGATACCAGCATTTTTTTCTTCATTCTAAAAGTGTAAAAATATAAAACATGTAATGGGATTGGAGCCCTATAATTATGGACTTTTCAGTCATAAGCGGAACAAACCTTGAAATGAGTCGTATAAAGCGGGTTGAGTAGAGAACTCATGGCTGTGAGTTGGCCCATCAGTAAACTTTGAGCCAAAAAAAGCAAACAATAATGTTTGTTTTTCAAAAGCTGACAGAGGGACCTCCAAAATCCGTCACTGTCGATTTCTTTGAGCTTTTGCAGTGCTCTGGATTTGCTTGGTGGTAGTTTTGGCTCCCTCTTAAAAACTGTACAAATAAATGCATGACTTAGGGAGCTGGGGCGCACTTAACGATGAAAACTTTTTAAAAAAATGTATATGTTGTAACAAAACATTATATGGATGTTGTCGCCATGTTTATCAAAAGAAGATCAGATTGACTATGCCATTTACTCCTTATTTTTTATCTCCCATACAAGAAGTATTTATGCTGTTTGATTTACACTATAAGAAATTAGATACCTTGAAGAGTATTGTGTAATTTTTTTTAAGTATATTACTTAGAAAAAGTAATAAAACAAGCGGATTCAAGTACCAGTACTGAAAGTTGTTTTAAAAACTTCTTGGATTGAATGTCACTTAAACTTTTCAATGCTAAAATAATTCCTTTTTTTCGTAGAAAAGAAAAAACGCACATACACAAACTATCATTTTTCTTTAATTAAAATCAAATATTTAGTAAAATATTATACACCTATCGGACTCATTATCACTGACTCACAACACAGCAAACTACCTTTGCGATGCACGACACGCATCTTTTTGGTCAAACATCTCCCAGGAAGCTTTCACTATAAATTTCTTGCACGTAAATCTCAAAAAAGCAGTTATTGGTTGATATCCCTTCAGACAGCATTAAATGCCCAAATGAGGAAAGATGTATACTTTAACTGGTTGCTCACGATGTTCACTCTTGGACTTTCGAATGAATACTGAGATAATAAATAAACGGTTTAGGTGCGTTTTTTTAATAATACGGTACAAGTGTGTTAAATCAACACATTTGAAGCGTGTAATCTTTAAACGCGCATTACGTGTGTTTTATAACATACAAGAAACGAATTTAATAATGTACACGGATAAAGCGTGTAAAATTATATGCTAGAAACGCATTATTATATTATAAAACAGACTTACGCGTGTTACTTTAACACATTTGAAGTGCTTTGAAAATATAACGCGCCTATGTGTGTTAAAATACACGCTGTATATGTATAATTTAAAACACTTGGATTTACAGTGCACAAATGCATTTACCGTAATCGAGAGAGCGGGTATTTTTGGGGCAAGTTAGTACAGCAGACTTTGTCACGGCGCCTTATGCACATGAACGTGCCCCCCTTCAACTCTCCGCGGGAGCAAGGAAAATCCCTTAAAATCCACGATTTTTCGGAAAAACAAGAAAAATGCGTATACTCACAAATGAAAATGAGGAGCATAGTACAGGTACAATAAACCGCTTGGGGTAGTAGGAGACTCTTCAAGCCGTCCCCGATATCTTTACCTTCCGTTGTAACGACGGCGGGCACGAGAAAGGACATTGCCGCCATGCCCACCTTCTGACCAACGAAGCCCATACCCGTAGCCGTGGCAACTTCGTTGGGCCCGAACCATCGTGCCGCAAGTATTCCGGGCAGGGATATCACTACCCCTTGCCAGGCTCCGACGAGTGTCTGGCCGAGAACTGCCAAAACAAAGGTGTCAGGTGACGTTGCTATGTATTTTATCCACGTGCCAAGACAAGTGGACAATGACACTAGTATCATGGTGAGTCGCAGGCCCCAGCGGTTCATGATCAAAGTGCAGGGGTATATCATAATCGGCACCGATAGATTGAACACAATGACTGTGCTCTGCACTGCTAGTGTTGATACGTCGTAGTATCTGATTGTTCAATGAATTACAAAAATTTATTTGATATATTGTTTGCGAGGCGCATTGGTTGGGTAATGTAATTTATTCCTCCTACCTTGTTACGATGCTTTGAATAATGGTATACTGGAGGTACTGGAACTTATTTCCGGTTGCAAGTAACGTGAATTGTAGCAAAATGAACCATCTCTTTTTGTACACTTTAATTTCAACGGGATCCGCCTGTGCTTCGCTTTCGTTCGGAATTTCTGGAGAAACTTCAATGACGCTGGCAGAAGAGTTTTTGGTGGATCGATCTTCGTTTCCCATCATCACTTTCGTACGAGAAAAATTTTTTTTAAACATTTTATCACTACTAGCTTCCTTACGAGTAACTTGTTAAACAACTACTTTGTCGTTTAAATAAATTATAAAAGACTTTCAACGTCTTGAGTAGCTTGTTGGTCCGTGCTTTCTTCACTAAAATCGGTACGAAACGTAAATCGTTTATTTATACCCAACTAATGTAAGCACTCACATATCTTTATCGCATATCAAACGTTAATCTTTTACACTCACATGTGTACACACAATATACTTGTTTTGATTTTTTGACGGACAGCCAAAGGCAAGTATATGCGATCAGAGACAAAAAAACTTTTAGATTTTCCTCCAATTAATTGGAATTGGATAATCTGTTTCACTTCTATTGTCATAAAATCATAAAGCGAGATACTATATAATAGTTTAGCATATAGAATATAGTATAATAAACTTTTTTATGCCTAAAGCATAAAGGATAAAGTTATAGTTATTAACTATAATTTCAATCGCGATAAAAATTAAATTTGTATAAGTAGTACTAAAACAAAGAGAATCCGAGTAAAAACTCAATTTAGGTACCAACGTTACAAGTTTTTATTTAAAGTTGTAAATCTCACTACTTTTAAAAAAATATGCAAATAGTTAGGATGAAAATGTTAATAGACGAAGGAAAACAAAATAATGTTCAAGTTCAAGTTCATCGACGAGCTTGTAAATGACTGTTCGTCAAATAAAGGTCTAAAAAGTTTTCTCATTCTTAAAATTTATGAATAAACAATGGTAAAAATCATTTATGATTTCTTTATTTGAAACTAACACATTATTAACTAATGACGCAGTTAAAAAAAAAAAGGCGGCACAAGCTTTATAAACGTGTATAGAGTCGTAGTATTTGAATTAATTTAAAAATAGTAATTACAGTTTATACAGAAATGTACGTTGTGAAATAGTGTTATCACAATCGACCAAATCTTTCTACCAAATGTACTCACAAACACACACATACTCACACTCGTACATACATTTTTACTAAAGCACGATTCCGACTGTGAAAAACCGAAGAAAACACATTTATGAAATTTTATCTCGAAATAAATTTTAGTTCAAATATTTATGGATATTTTAAAATCATAAGACAACATAAACAAAGCAGTCTTTGATTTTGACCAAAGCTACAATATACTCAAGTCTTATGTCTCAATGATTATTAAAAAACACTGTGTACTAACCAATTTTTTTTATTGTATTTGTTTATTTTTTTTTTATTAAAGTTTCCCTCATTAGTCAGCAGAAAAAAAATTGATTCGTTTTACATTTCATGTGACACCTCATTATGGTCCTCAATGCAAATACGAAAATCTCAGCGCACATCTTGCGAAAGCCAAGTAACCCATGCGAACATGCAACACTCCAACGCTACAAGGGTCCACGAGGGTAATCACCAATTCAGCAATACTAAAGCTAGGCACGCGATAAAACAGTGAAGGAAAAACCTGGGGGCAGGGGGGAAGAGGACAGGAGAGAAACAAGCGTTCCTACGGCCCATCCTCCTCCTCAAAAGTATACCCACCACAGTCACGGCAAACAGACACACCCACAAGGTACATACCAAAGCGAGTAGCACGCGATCTCGTCTCGGTAAGGGGCTCCCCCTTATCGCCGCCGTATAAAGGCTTTGTAACAACAATCCCATCCCAAGGAATCTCCACTCAGCCCCAAGAACCCCAACGACCTACTGTCGCCCCCCAACCCAGTATGAATCGCGTCTTTCGCTTATTACACCACAAACAGCGCACCCCCCTGCTGTGTGTAAATAGTCCTCCTTATCGGGGGGCCCGCGCAAGCACCGAGAGCGTAATTGCAGAGCACACGCACCCAAGCGCCGTTTGCACCCTTGGGCTGATTAATTTTCGCGACAATCGGAGGACGGGGATCTTGGATGCGGGTACATGCCTCGCTGTCAAATTAACACGTGCGTTCTTACCCCCTCCCTGGGAAAAATTTGTCCGGACTAACTATATGTACACGGTGCCCGGTGAGTGTTTTATAATTGCCGATTTATCTCGGGGGTCACTGGTTCACGTCACCGCGCGCAGACTCTCGTTCGCCCCGTGTCGATCTTTCGTCATCGCACGCGCGCGTTTTAATGATTACTACAATTCATGCGTTGCCTCGCGATAATGGAACAACGAACGATGAGCTCGATGAGTCTTCCAAACGTTAATTGGAATCTCGTTTGGGGAGCTTTGGTTTTAACTCGTCTCAATTACCTTTTAACGAGTCCGTGGTTCATTATAACTCGTAGTTTTGGTAGTAAAGTTTTTTTTACTTCGGGCAATGTGTATATACACTACATGTTTTGTGGTGAAAAATTAACTATGAGCTCGGCGTGTCGTTTCGTGTAAGTGATGCACGCACAAGTCAAATGAGCGACCCCAATTCGCAAAACTTTTAATCATCAAATTTGGAGTGCGCTCAAAAATATCATCGCGAGCGCGTCGAAATTCGGAATGTATTCACTGGGACCCTTGCGTTTTCCCGGCTGCATTCATTTTCGCCGACAATTTCGGCGTGCAGGTATACATATAGGGTCTTGGGGGAAAGTTGGAGCTGCCGCCGCCAAAAGGACGCGAAACGAGGCAGACTTGGGCTAATTAAACAACTTCGAGTTCGCAAATAAGTTGAAACGGGTGCTAATACCCGCTGTGCCCCTTGCCGTAAGTGCATGGGCTTGTTTTTGTTGCGTAATTTACGGATCGGCGCCCAGGCGTTTCGTTGCACTCCCACGGGTTGGATGCGATTTTTGACGACCTCCCGGTATGGCGTTGATTTATTTTGGATCACGGAAAGTGTTTTTTGATTCGGTAAAACCAAGAGAGGGAGCCGCGAAAAATTGAAAATTGGGTCGACGCCTGAATACAATATTTCAAAAGCGGGGAGCGAGCGTTGGAATTAATTTGCATTTTCAAATGACGAAATAAAAGTTTAAATCCATGTAAAAATATACACCTCTAGATTGATTTTTCCAAAGAAACTGGGTCATTCTCTTTGTAGCTGAGTAATTTTTTTTCTTTTTTTCATGAAAATCGTTTTAAATCCACGCACCTACTTTCAAACGATCAACTGTGCATGTGACAAATAGCGTAAATACGTACCCGCTCGCACGTGCCCGTAAAAAGCGAACAGTAAAGATGTCATTGCGTCCATCATTCACTCGACAAAGATGCCAAGCGCACAAAACCTCACACCACGTGTATGAGGTAACATGTTGAATAAAAAAAAAAAAGTGAAACAAAAAAACAAACGTTAATTGCATCGACAGCTCGCTAGACAGGAGCTTACACTCTAGTTGATGGGACGCGTAATAACTTTGCACTAGAGGCTTTCATCTGCACCGAACGATATCGGAAACTCCTCTTTTTTTCATCCCTTAGGCACGTATATGTAGGTTGCAACGTATGTAGGGTCAAAGCTGTTGTTTCAAAGAATTTAATTTTGATGCACAATGAGTGTAATATCCGCGCACAGGTGAACGCTTTTGTACACCTGGCCGTTCCGAAATGGATTTTATGTGAAAACGCTCGAGTGTACACGAACGCAATTACGTGTAAAGAGAGCAAAGCATCGCTTGTAGATGGGAAAACAATTTGGTTGAACGGACGCGGTGATTATTTTTTTCCCTTCCAAAAATATAAATCAATTTACACAAATTAATGAAAATAGAGGGTGGGTTCTGTCAGGTACCAAAAGATTTTTAATATTCTATTTTGTGGGACATATTGACATCGAAATTTTTAAATGCCAAATAGCTGCAAGTGGCGTTTATTAATTTTATTTATTTGTTCGTGATTTCAGACATGAGACGTCTCTAACGGTGGACTTGGAACCTTCCTGAAATGTTGCCTGACGTCAACATGCGTTGCCTTCTACTTCTGGTAAGGAACATTTACTTTTGTTTTATAAAATAATTCATTTCCATGCACGGCTAATGTCCATTCTTTGAAACTATTATTATTATTTATGTACATATTCAGTTTTGATGTACATTTTTTTCATAAAGATTTAAAAGAATAATGAATCAGGTACTGTGATTAAAACTTACGGTAACCAAAAGTAAGTGAAAAAAACTTTAGGGGGGCAAAGCGTATCTGGTACGCTGGACTGTTTTTCTCGGTGAAATTCATTTAATCCCTTTCCAAAAGTACTTTATTATCGATTTCCACTGATTAACCTATCCGACGACTTTAATTTACTGCGTGATTACAAAGGAACTTTTATGAGAATCCTTTTAAATCCCGTAACTCTATATTTTCATCAGTGGAGGTTTTTGAGTAATTTGAAAAATTAACCCTAATGAAATTTAAATTTACAAAGTGAATTAATCATTTGGAAGCTTCTGTTTGGAGAGAATTATAAAATATTACTGCTTCCATTCATATACCGGGTGAGAAACAACCTGGGGCGCTTACTGGCTGCTTCGTTAATTAATATAATAAATAAAATAATACATGTGCCAATCACTACACAACCCGAAGTTCTCACTGGCCATTTGGTTTATTAATTAAATAAAAATAGTTTAGCATATAGAATATAGTATAATAAACTTTTTTATGCCTAAAGCATAAAGGATAAAGTTATAGTTATTAACTATAATTTCAATCGCGATAAAAATTAAATTTGTATAAGTAGGACTGCAAAATGTAAAGTGGTGGCATTAGAGAAGCCAGTAGTCAAGTACTCATATTACGCGGCACGAAGATTTTCCTATTGAAATTAAAATGTTTTGAAGTTCTAGCAANGTTTTTCAATACAAACAAAAAACAATTTAGAAAAAAAGTCAAAGTTTTTAAATAATTGATTACGCATACTTTAAAAATGATTTGAATGTCTTGACACTAATCCAGCAGAAGAAAAATTTTTCTTTAATTGGTTTACAAACAGTGATTTGTAAAAAAAAAAATTGAACGTAATTTAGGTAAAAAACTTCATCTAAACGTTTTTAGAAATCCACAAAATATTTGTGTCCGTATCCGATAACAATGGAATTATCAAGGAATTAACTGAGTTTTCGAAAACAAAGTTCCCTCGTACAATCCAATGTTACTCACGCAGTTCCTACGAGCCTAAAAACCTATTAAACCAAAAAAATCTCCAGGCAGCAAATGTAAAAAAAAAAATCCGCCTAAAATAAAAGAAAATTCATCCCCAAGTCATCAACGAGACTGGATTAACCCCTTGAACACAGCACAGCACCAGATTTTCTCGCTCAGCCGGCAAAATCCATCGTCGGGCATTCTTTCGCGCAATAGCCCCTCTAAATCCATTACGCGTCGCCCGACTGCACCGCCCTATACTATACCACGGGCCCGCGCGGCCTCGCCGATCAATTAATAACTCGTTATTGATTAATCACCGGGAGATAAGGGCACGTCCCTCCCTGTGTTGCGTCAGGGGGAAAACAAAGTTTTTAAGCCTCCGCTTTTCCTTTTCGTTCAGCAAAATGATGAAAAAAAAAAAAAAAAAAAAAAAAAAGGAGATAGAGCAGATTTGCAATTTTGTATAGGTACAGGATTAAGGGTGGGGGTTTTAATCAGCGAATGTGTGTGTTTATACACTTACGTGCGCTTGGGGGCGTTTGATTTGTCAAATTTTGCGGAGGATATTGCCACGAGAGAGTTGGAGCCCTGTGAAGTTGGTTGGAAATATTTGGGCACGGGTAATTGCCCGCGAGCCGTATACATACGGGAGAGAATTTTCATTTTCGAGGTAACGCGTTTAATTGCCATTTTTTCTCGGGTTATTGAGCGTTCAATCGTGAAATTTTCGGTGCAATTATCGTTACAACCTGCTCGTACACGAAAATTAATCTTGCGTCAACAATTGTGAGCTTTCGTGTACACGTGCATAATGAGCTCCAAAATCGATTAATGACATTGAAATTTCACGACTGGCGGAGTAACAGATAAAGTGCGCTAACTGCAACGATACACAGATTTAACGATTTTTGAAATATTCTCGTGCAGTTTTTTTCTTTTAATCATCACTTTGATGTCATCGCCATCTCGCCCTTCTGTGCGAGACCTAAAGAAAAAGAAAAAATAAAATTCCCAACTAAAAGCTAGATCATCGATCATGCGTTTATCCAACGAAGGCTCGACTCGTGCCATCGACTTTTATTCCATCGCATTCGCTCAGCGATAAACCACACAGTAACAGCAGCACGCGCGCGCCTCCCCGGCGCCAGCTGCTCGTCCCGAAGCCACAGCCCGAGAGAGACGGTCCGCACGCGGGGTCGATAAACGCGCCCTAGCTGCCGAAAATTCAGTGCCACACGTACACGGAGCAGAGGCCAGATATACTTATACTTATGTAAGAGGGAAAGAACTCGTGGCCCGGCCGTCGTGAACTGTATTATATGGGGCGTATGAAATTTCGAGTGCTGATGATCAAAGTGCCCCCCTAAAAGAGAATATATACCTATGGTTTACGTCTTGTTCCTGCACCTCATCACCGTAGCAACCTGGTTGGTGTTTTTTTTTTTTTTTTTTTTTTTTTAATTTTGAGCGAGTACCATCACCGGAACGGCCCCGATGCCTTTGAGGGCGAAATTCAGATTTTTGCCGGTGGAAAATAAGGACTCGGATTTTTTTTCACCCCTGCAAGTAGGTACACTGCAATCACGGAGCCGGATAAATCGCTGCACACGAGACGGGTCAATAAACAGCACCCGCAAAAAGAACCGCAAAGAGAAAAACAATGCGGGGGAAAAAAGACACATGGCACTCGCTCGAAAGAACAGTAGCTTCGCTAGAAAAGCTACAAAAGGAAAAAACAAAAAAACAAAAAAAGGATGGGGCTAAAGGTATAAACGGAAGCAGCAACATCTCGCTTTCCGCGAGTGAACGCGGGGCCATTTGTAACCATTTGTTAGGAAAGGTATATGAACCCGCAAAGTAACCCGGAGACGCAAATCCCATAGCTTCCTCTCGCTATACACCACAACAACGCAGGTACAAGTGTATAAATATACGCGAGCGAGTTGCATCTTACATTCAAATGAGCAGCCCCGCCGGGGCGTTCAATTTTACCCCCATACAGCATGCGCGAACGTGAATGTATATACACCCGTACACCGAAAATCACGGTGTTGCCACGGCCGTGCTCGGCTAAGTACAGCCTGACAAACTTTGCCGGCGTCTATTAGTCTTCATAAATAGCGCGGCGGGGGCACAAAGAGCTGCCTCATTACCAAGAGTGAGCACATATTGGGCATGGGGTGGGGAAAGGCTCGCGGTGCAGATGGTGTTCGACGATCCTGCGGAGAAAAGTACATTGTACACCAGAGAGCGCGCTAATTTACGCAGAGAGAGAAGGTGTACGGTATCACGTTTCAACGATTTATCGTCCCCTTTCTTTATTTCTCGATGATGCCGTATACGCGACCGGGGTCCCGAAAGGCTTTGGTGAATTTCTTCGAGGTGGTTGGTGCAGCTCTTTTCTTTTTCACTCTGTGTATATGCGTGTCGATGGTCGTTTGTCGGGATGATTTACGGATGTACGTAAACGATCGGTGAATTGAATTTTTCAGCTGTAGATTGGTTTCGGAGGATTAATAGGGCAAAATCCACTCACTGCAGTTGACGAGCTTGTTATTTGTCGCGCCAAGTAAATTATAGCTCTCATTGTTGCATAGTGGCTCGCACCCCTTTGAGGCACGACTTAAGTGAAAAGACGCTCCAAGTTTCCACGAGCAAACATATATAATTGGCGCATCCACGACAGGGAGAATATTTGTATACCATGTGCGATGAGATTGATATCCGCAGCTGAGATATGAGCCCGTGTGGAGAAATTCATCAAAAGCTGTCTCTTAATTACCGCCGCTGCTGCTCGGGATAGGCCTTTCTTTCGGCAAACAATCCGTCCTCGCTGCTGCCTCCTCCTCGTCTTTTCCCCACATTGTTAACAATAGAACGGGGAGAGAAAAAAGGGACTTTTCATCATCCAGCTGGAAAAAAAGGGAGTAAGCGTATGAAAAAGCCAGGGAAAATAATAAAAATGAGCAAACCTCGATGCTCAATATTTTCAAACCGGCTAGACGAAAAGTGTACAGTGTGTGCGGGTAGGGAAGGACGAAGGGTGTGCAAAAAAGTGGAATCGAGGTCAGAACGAGAGGTTAATCCAGGCAGGTTCATGCGCACCACAGGAATTCGTGGTTGAGCTCACGTTGTACGCTCGCAAGGACAGACAATGCTTTACATGTGACAATCGTGGCTGATATGGTCTGGTACCACCGAAACAGCTTAGTCCTCGGCGTCGTTTAACTCGGTCCCCTTTTTTTGCTTTTTTTTTTCTTTTATTTTATTTCATTTCAACATTTTACACACGTACGCCTAAATGTGAACAGCCCAGCGATTGCGGGTACGGGTTTTTCTCTCTTCGGTACTTTTTTTACACCCACCAGCTTATTTACGTGTGTGGATCCTGTTTAAAGGAACAAAATCTGACAAAAACATGGTTATAGGAGCTCGTGAAGAACGAAAAAAACTTTTTCAAGGTGCTCCCATGGGACACGGATTTTTTCTTTACACAACACGACTCTAAGAATAATGTTACGTGGATCAGTAGAAACAGTCGAGTATGTCAGACACGTTGATTTTGGCTAAAGCCATGTTCAGTCTTAAAAAAAAATTTTTTTAATTTATGTGCGTGCTTCTCGCTCATTTTTTCTTTAGAAGCTCTAGGGTAAGAGTTTGGTCTACAGTCCAAACGAAAGGTAATTTTACTAGCTTACGCATCTTTTCACACACTTTTCTGCATAACGTACATTTAGAGATCTTCTTTATTTTATTTTTTATAATCATAATATAATTCCTTTTACTCAAATAAACCAGATTTTTTTTTCAAAAGGCTTTTTTCTGTCCATGCTGTTTTTTCATTGACTTGATAAGCTTTTTTGAACTTCAATTACGTAAGTGACGTCTGACCCCTGGGGTCTTACTTTCTTTGCGACATATAATATAATTTTTTCATGTTTTATTTTTTTAGATGCCTCGTCGCATACGTAACACAAGGGAAAACCTGAAATGAACAAGTGTGACATACTTTTTCTGAATTTTGTCAAGTTTTTACAACAAGCATAATGAAAAAATACCACTGAACGTAAAAACTGTTGATATGATGATTGAAAAGACATGACATCAAACGAATTATCATATTACTGTTTTTCTCCACGGATACGTGGAATATCAAAATACGCACCCCCATTTCAAGAGTCTCGTAACTCGACATTTTTGGTGGGGTGTACTCTTCCATGGCGTCCAAACGACTGTGGCCCCGCTTTGGCATCCCACCACTTCTTTTCAGCTGCCAGTAGAGTACAGGGGATGGAAATAAAAGAAAACGTACATATACGTGGCATTTATCGGCGGGGCAGAGAAAAAAAAATGTATAGAGACGAATACAAAAAGCCTCCGTGTGTATGTACCTGTGTCCCCGATGATTTGATATCCGTTGGAAAATACGCCAGCACGCCTTGTCTCTCGTTGCTGAAGTTTGCACGGCCAGGCGGCTGACTTGTGTTCTGTATCAATACGAAGTCAATACGAAAAATTCTTGAATCCAAGAGCGTATCTACAAAGCTACAGTTTCTTCTCTATTGTTATCTCTCGCACAAACATGTAAAGATGCAAAGCCAATGCTGCCTGACAAAAGCCCCAATGAGAAAAAAAAGTGCAAAACTCTCGCGTCGCGAGCCGCACCGAAGATCAAAACAGAAGCCTATAGATGAAAGCGGACCACGTGAGATAAAGACTTGTAAGGAACATAAGAGTACAGCTTCGGTCGTGGGAGCGTGAAAGGTAAGGCAGGCCCACGTTTGACGGAGCAAAGTAGTACGTCCAAGTGCCGAGACGGGATGTGGAAATGTGTACATCGGATGAAACGTCTGAGAAGCCGATGCACGGAACAAGTACGGGAGTGCGTGTGGTACAGCATACCTATATAGAAGAGAAGAAGAAAAAAAGAAGAAGCTGCCGATGGAAAACGCGTGCTGACGATTATGGGCTCTTAAGCGCTTCTCCTCCTCCTCCTCCTCCTCCCCTGAAAATAGGTGGTGCAGCGTATAATTTCGTTTTGCCGGAGAGACGAGAGAACACACGATGGATCGACTCGCTCGCGGGGCTGCGCGTATAAGGGTGTATATCTATACGTAATAACTTTCGATAATCAAAAATCCCATCGAGTACGGGTACAGCTCGCCGGTGTTATAATGTACCCTCCTCCTCGCTGACGAAATTAATCAATTACCAGCGCACTCGATTACCTATACCTCGCGTATAATGTGCGCGCCAAGGTATCCCTCTTTCGTTTCCCTTTTTTGCAACTCTCTCTACATCCTTTTATCCCACCCTTGCCTGGTTTTTAGTTGAAGTAGTTTTTTTTTTCTTCGTTTTTTTTGCGGTAAAAAGCCAACCAAACGGCAGACAGACAGACATCAGTACATAATGTATACGTATACAGCTGAGTAAAGGCGGCAAACTTTGTTTTGGGGTGTCGGTAATGCACACCTATACAGCTATGCACGGGAACTAACGGTTAGTTGTTCCAAGTTCGGATACGTGGATGAGCAGAGGGATGAGGCTTAAACTTGCACACGTATAGGATGTATGCGTGGCTAAAGAGTGATTATTGCACTGGCGTAGCCTTTTCACGGACTGTATAGAATCTATACCCAGTAGGTACCGTATGTGGGTGCAACGTGCAGCAGAGGGTTATTTTTTTATAGTTGGTGTACGAATTAGCGGGGAAGCCGTGCACGAACTAAGTGTATATTCGTGTACACATAGAGAGAAAGGAAGGAAGAAAGGGAGGCTCAGTTCTCTATCATGCCTATACGGAGTTGTAGAAGCGGAGGCTTCGTGTTTATAATTTCGCCTGGGTAGGGTATTACATTATTACCCGCTCTGCGTCCATACGTATAAATATACCTAAACGTACACTCTCTGGCATGCACGTGCTCCAATGAATTTGTTTGATGACTCTAATGCCCGCACTTGCCGCTGTGCTTTTCTATACGGCATTTTATTTCTCATAAGTGCTCGGCACGATAGGACTTTATGGTGGTTGATCGTACCGCAGTAAATCGGCTTTGTTTTGATTAAATTTAAGCCCATCTCTTGTGAAAAGTACTTACAACCCTTGGTTGACCAACCATTAGGTGCGTCGTTTACCCTGAAGGGGAACCAGTTATCCCGAAAAATTGTATACGTGCAGGAACTATCCCTACAGGTGTTATCCAAGACAGTAGGAAGGATACAATGATGTGCACTTTGTTCAATTGTGCACTTACATTTGTGCATCATACAAAAAAAAATAGAAAACTTGGCCTTGCCACCAGCTCAAACAGCAATTTATCCTTCCGACTCTACCAAAAGTCCACATTATCAATCCTGTGAAGGAATAACCCTCTGTTATTATCTACGTATAATCATAAGATCCAGAGTAAGTTGTTTATACCGACTTTCCTTTCAGCCGAACCAATTTCCCTCTGCTTTTACATGTACCAATAAAATCCACGGCTCAATTATAGAAAAAGGAAAAACTCAGCCATTGTAAATACCAACGACGACCCACTTTTTTACGCACGCGTGCGTGTACATTCACATACGGCGTACCATCCGCAAATAATCGGGTTTTTAAACGAACGAATAAAGAGGAGTCGGCCATCCGCGTGACCAACGAGTGTAGGCGATTTTTTTCATTGTTGTCGACGGCACACGTGGGTATAGAGATAAAAAAATCGTATGTACACAACAACTTATTACGGGCTAGTGGTTCGCGAGTGATTTTCATTGTTTTTCTGATGCCAAAGCACTACACATAGGATTGATTTGTTTGGCCACCGAAACAAAGCTTTGCAGAAAGAATTAACGTTAACGCACATATCAGAGATGCATCGGTATGCAACTTGTTTTACTCTTACGGATGAAACTCTTGAGTGTTTTTTATTTATTTTTATTTTATTTTATTTATTTATTACTACTTTATTTTTTTTCATGTAAGAGATCATCGCTAAAATCCAACGATTTTTCAAAAACAAACGTTTTCTTGCAGTTCTGTTTGGTACCATTTTATCTATTTAATATCACATGAACAACATCATTATTAATAAACATAATTCCATTTATTCATAAAGAGGGGTAAGATCTTATTACACTTAATAATGATAATAATGATATTAATAATAATTATAATAAACTGATATTAAAAAAGTCACTTATCCGATTTTTGTAATAAAACTAAGTCTCTATGAACCGATAAATATCCGATTGGTGAAAAATGTTTCACAATGGCTTCCAAAGGATCTTAATTAGGGGCCCAATAAATCTTTGGTCGCCCTATTAGTCAGCAGTTACGGGAGAATTGGGAACCTCAGATCCTCACCTCGACTCGAGTGACACGCTTTAAGGGTCGTAAAATATATATATTCCACCGACAAAAAACTTTTGACGTTCCGGCTCCAAAGTCGGCCCCTTCACTGAATATTAATGCCCATCGCGCATCGTGACATTACACGCCGAAAGTAACAAAAACACATCCAAGTGCGTGTCTTATCATACGAACAGCGAAAAACGAAAAGGACGAGAGGCATTAAAGGAAGGGGGGGGAGGGCAGTCCATCTCGGTCTTAAGGCTCGGATTAAGCGGAGTTTCGGGTGCGTTCACGAATGTACACGCTACTGGAACGGCCAGGAAAATTTACGGCCTCGCAACTGCTTGGCCAGGAAGAAAGGAGATGCCGAGCTTTTCGGCATGTACGTCCTGGCGCCGCATGAATCTTCCTAGCCGGTATGTGTACATGATTAGTATAGTGATGGTGTGGCACTTGCAGCCTCCTTTTTACGACTGTTGTAAAAGCACGCGGGCCTGTTTTGGCACCCCCCCGAAATTTGACTACCCGAGGTCCTAGCTCCGAAAAAAATAATCACTCGTGATTTATCGCTCTGCTCCACTTTGGCAAATATATGGACGGGCCCGTAAATTATCGCGTTGTGTTTTTGATTTAGCTAATAAAGCTCGCGCGAGGGGTACCATTTTTTCACGTTAGCCGTTGCAATTTTCATCGTTGCTGTTATTTTTTTTCTTTGGTCATCGCAAGAAGTGATAAATTTACACTATACGTACCTAAATTGCGGCCAAATGTTTATCGTCAACCTCACTCGGTTAGCGAGTACTATATCTAATGATTGTGGACGCAAATGTTAATCCGAGTGTCAATAAGCAGCGTAAAAATAACCAGAGCCTCATCTCCGAACCGCACGTGGGATGATCCGAGAGCAAAACGTGTGCTTAGAGTCCTCTCTCACCAGGAGACAGGTTTTTACCCCCTAAAAAAACACGGTGCTGTATCGAATAAGAAATTCATGCCCAATGAAACTCGAAAAGCTCCGCGTAAGCGTGAAACTCTCGAAAGAATCAGAATAATCGTCACACCGAAACCACACCCAAGCAACTCCTTGATGAGCTCCTTTCGGCGCAAAAACAAGCCAAAGCGCGTTAATCACACCCAAAACAAAAAACCCCCCCTTGTGAAGTCTGCACCCCGAGGAGCGCAAAAACCTCCACCGACAAAGAGATCCTCCCCCCGCCCCATAAATCATCCGAGATCGCGCGCGTCCCTAATCCCTCCCTCCGTGGTGTGAGCGCGATACCTACTCCACAAAAGCCATAATATCAGGATCGCCGAAATAAAACCGATAATGGGACCGCAGAGGCAGCGGTAGGTATACATATACATGTATATCCCCCTCGGCATCCCACACTGGTACCCGTAAAAAGAATTATGAAGCTCGCGAGCCGTCTCGTTAAATTCAATTACGCCACCCGGTCATCATCGACGCCAGCTCGGTTAGGAGGAAAAAAAAAAAATCCAAGTGCCGGTTATTTCCGTCCCTCGGTCAGGGGGGGAGGGAGATAATAAAGTTTTCTAATCTAGCTCTCGTGCGGTGGGCACGGGGGGGAGCCGATTTTCGAGTCTTTAATCCTGCCACGGTGATGCACAGCTGGCGAGAGGGCCCTCGCGAGTTCCCCGAACCCGAGGCGCCACCGTTGGAGTGTGTATATACTTGATGCCCCGTGCTTGTTACCCCCGATACATGTGTTTGTATATACGTTTTTTTTACTGGCGAGAGGTAGAGAAAGGAAGCAGATTGCGCGGTGCTCGAGTGGCTGGAAATTAAGAGGCTTCTTGATATGCGTCCCAGCCGAGAGAGGAGGATCGGGAAGTGCTCCGTACACGTGTATGCGTGTCTTCCGATCTCTCGAGGTTGCTGGGAGGGAGAAAGTGCATCGTCGGCTGACTCGTGGGGATCGCTTTGGAGCGCTAATTGGTGGTTGCTGCTTTGATTGGAAAATCATGTCATTGTAAATAAATGCGAGAGAGGAAAGAGTCGATTTGCGGGGTATTTTTGGTAAATTTTGCCAAGGGGAAAGGGGTGGATTTCGAGGAGAGAATCCCTTTTCACTAGTACGAAAAGCGCGACAAACTTGTTTTAAGGGAGAGACTTTGGGGATACTGCCCGAAGTAAGCGAAAACAACTTTTGAGAGGCAAGTGCTTCCAAATTCAAACTACTGCGCGTGCAAGTGTGCGAGTGTATTTTCGCCATTTCAATTACTCCAGAGCGCATGGCGAAGCGTAAAATTAGATAAACGCGACAAACGACCCTAGTTTTAGCTGCAGGTGGCAAAAGTTTGGCAATTTGCGACCCGGTTTCATGGGAAAAAAAAAAAAAATTTAAATAAATACGAGTCCAAAGTTAACTTTTCCATCTAGAGCCCGATCAATCCAGGCTCTCTCTAAAATAACTTTCGTCAATCACGTCCTCGGTGGTTATTTATTCGTGAAAAGGAAAAAAAAAAAAAAAAAAAAAAAGGTAGCGAACGAGTCCGAAAATAGGGAACACGGGAAATCAAGACAAACAACAGGGACGCGGACAGAGAGAACTGGACAGGAGGTGTATATACAGCACATCGGAGCGGTTGCCAAGCTTAATGCACCTTTCTGACTCGGCCAAGCGAGCTTGGCTCTCTTTTTGCCCGCAGCATCCCTTCGTTTATCCACGTACACACACATCCGCGCAGTCGTCGCCGTGGCGAGGAAACTCGGACGCCGGCTTGGCGCCTCTCGCGTACACACCAACACACTCCACGGCTCTCTTTCTCCCTTTTCAATGATCCAAGACCATTGTGTGCGTGTAATGTACACCGCTGCGTGTATACGAGCATTACGCGGGCATCTGGCTAGGATGCAAAATTTTCGCTTCGCCCGACACTCGAGGTACAACTTATACGCCGAGGAGCATATAGAGCCGGTCATTAGCCTCCTTACAGAGGCCGATGGACGTGTATACACGCCTCCCGGAGATATCGCCCCATTCGGGCTGCAGCTCGTGCTAAAAGCGTCCGTCTGTCTCTGGCGCTCCCTAGAGTGCTCGCTTACGTGTATTGCTCAGAGCCAATCTCTCGTCGCTCCAATTACGGAGCTCCGGGTATATCTCCGCAGTTTTGCGCATTTAAGGATGCTAGGATGGTTTAGCCTATATTTCATCAAAAAGTTGTACGAATGATTAGGACAGTTGTATTTGTCCATACACCATACCTCTTGTAACCATACAAGAGCCATTAACATTTTTTTACCTCTCAAAGGTTACGATGGATAAAAATAAACCACCACACGAGGAGAGGAACGAAAATAATATACGAGCACTAATATCTCTGCACGCGTCACGAAATACTCCGGTTACATTGAAAACTCCGGCACACATGTACGTGCCGAGGGGAATCCTTGCCAGGAGGGAGTCGGGATCTCAGAAAAGCCGCGCGAGATTCCGGATAATCCGCGGAAGGCTTCTCGACGGCTTCCGCGAGACGCGCGCGTGTATGGGTATACACACGTATACGCGTGTGGTACACGTGTTACCCAGCCCAATAAGTTACTTTGGATCGTAATATGACGGGTTGTCGAGGAAAATGACTGGAAAATCTTTTCATGTCCAAACGCCGATCTCGAATCCGATGGGCAGAGCATAAATTACAGAGAGAGTAAGAGAAATCCTTTTTCTCAACTCCCGAGCGGATTAACATTCTTTGGTGACTCGATTTTTTTTTTTTTTTTTTTTTCTCTTCGAGATCCACAAGTGACGTTTTCAATTACACGAGGGCGCGCGGCTGTGTTGTAATTTTCAGCTCATTAGCCGGGTATAGAGGCGGACTGACAATGTGCCGAGAAATTGCGGGCTGGAGGCGAGAGAGTGCACGATTGAACTTTGAAAAGTCCTCGCCGACCGCGAGCTTTAAACCCGGTAAGTTTGCTTGATATATATTCATGAGTCGCGCAGAGAGGAAGGCTAATACTTTGCGTGGTATATGCATGGGGTTCTTTTTTTTTTTTTTTTTGCCGAGTTTTGGACGCATTATATCCACACAAATTTGAACGATTTGTACAAGGGAGTAACCCAAATGAGGTGCGCGAGCTTGCGCTCTGGTTTCTAAACTGTATACCGTATATACAGTTTTCCATAACTCATTCAAGGGGATCCTTTGATTCTGATGGGCACTTCTTTCTCTTTTTCCCCCATTATTTGTTAAAAGCTTTTCTTTGTGGTGTACGGAAAAAGAAAAAATTTAATTTTAAAAATCTTTCAAGCTCTCGACTGACTCGTGCCCTCGGCGTTAAATTAATTAAAAAGTTAGCATCCAGAGAACGACCAAGGGGCAAAAAAGTGCTCTTTTCGTTAAAAAATTTTTGACCCTAATGAATGGAAAAAAAAAGAAACACTTTTCTTCTCTAACGTGAAAATTTCTCTTATATCCGTGACCATCGCTTTTTTGATAGTATAGCCAAAAAAAGAAAAGAGAGAGAGGGAATTCGATCCGTGACGATGATAGCCATGGTAATGAACTCGGACGGCACGCCAAGCGTAAATCATACTCCTGAAGCCAAAACGCCTCCCCTCGTTCGGGTTAGCTTTACTATGGCATTTTTTTTTACGTCACGTGCAAACGCAACTCCCCTCGCTTGCGGATGCCCCGCGATTCATTAGAGCCAAACACGCCGCCCGGCGTGCTAAAACTTTTATGACTCTGCAGTTGTGTGCTGTTGCATAATATGTTGTCATAAAACAGGGGTCAGGAGGAAGGGAAAAAGAAAACAAGTAATTTTGAATGGATCGTAAAATGTGTCAACCAATTAAAAGCTCGGGCGTTTAAGGGGGGGGGGATTAATAAAATATTCGGGGGACAATAACATAAATAGGAGTATTGAAAGTATATTCCATTGTTTTCTTTCCTACAAGCAATTACCTTGGGGCCATTATTTTGACCCTTTCGATTCTTTCGAATGAAGCGTCGACGGCAAATTATTGTTTGTATCCTTTTGATTCGATTGACGACCTGCAATTGAAAATGATTATAATTAGATGTATGAAATTAAAAAAGGCTCGTGCACCGCAAAAACTCTTGGACAAAAGTGAGTGTCGCGCGCCGTCGAATCAGAGAAACGAACGAAGGGGCTTATTGCGAATGCACGAGGACGGGTCTAAATCCGAAAGAGTAACCCGTTATCTCGTTACCTTTGTCATGGCCCAGAAAGAGAGAAGGGGGGGGCGAGGGAGAAACGGAGGGTGAGCCAAAGAAGAGGAGGGATACCCGGAGGGCCTTGGACCACAGCCAGCGGCACAGCTCTCATTGTCTCGTTCGGCTGCAGCGCAGGGGAAACGGGGACTCCTACCCGTACTGTTCGCGATTTTCGCTAAATTCTATTCTCCGGGGCGCTCGAGAGATACCTTTCCAGCTGTATAGGCATCTCCAAAAGTCTGGCTGGAAATCCTGATCTTTCTCTGGTTTCTTTGTCTCTTCTTTTGTGGCTACATTCGGAGCAGGGCATGTATGCCATGAATATAAACATTCGTGCGACGGCAAAGAGTTTTGTTTGATTGGAAATAAATTAAGTATAAAATTGACAACATTTTCCAAAGTATAAAGAAGAAACACTCGAAAAAGCGATATTTTACGAAACTTCCAATACCCCCATAGCGAATAGGTAACGCGACTCCTTCAGACCCCACGCTCAAAAAAGTAGCCCATCGTACCCCTTTTCCAGGGTGACGTGAACCCCGTGCGAGCAAGTTCCCCCCTTTTTTTGCACGTAACGAGATTATAACCAGCTTTTCGGGACCGGCATGCAAACGTCGTCATTTCGGAAAAAAGCCCTCCCTAGCGCAGAAAAAATCTGCCAACTTTCCGGTGCTCCAGGTCGTGTCGTCTTCCATTCTCGAGGAACGTCAGCTCCGTATTGCCACCTCCTCCTTTTTGTTCTTCATATCTGTTCAGCATGAACGCGCTCACGAGAGCGCATATAGCGAGGGAAGGGGGGGTCCACTTTTGTTAGGTACACCTCTCGGAGGGAACCAGAGTACGGGAGGCATCTCCATGCATGGGATTCCTCAAAAAGCTCATTCTCCGATGCTCCACTCGCTACGTATAGTACACACGGAGAAACCGTCGGTGCACACCCCACACGACGCGAGAAAAGTACGGGCATAAAGCGTAATAGCCTTGTACCAACGCGGCTCGTCCTCTAGCTATTTTTTTTTCTCCTTCTTTGTTTTCCATTTCGTTCCACGTGCAGACACGCGCGCCCACCCCCGCGGGGTATGATGAGAATTCTTAAGCGAGTTATTTTCGCTTAGCCGTTTTCCGAGCCCAGCCGGATGAGAGGGATTACCGTTACCTCCCGACTCTTTGCTGACTGTGCGGCCAAAATGAGAACACGTCCTTACACTCCTGGCCCCCCTGAATGTTGCCCTGCTTTTTTCCTTCTACATTCGCCCATGTACGTGTACAAACACACCCTGCTGGCGCTTCATTGAATTGTTTATTGAGATTATACCACGCTCTCGAGTATATACTTACATACCTGTACCTGTGCCGGCAACCAAGTTTCGTTTAACATGTATGTATGTATGTATGTACGCGTGTAACAACGTGAAAACGCGAGCCCTGGAATTTTCTCGGAGAGGAAAAAAAAGGCACCGGGGCACGTGTAGCTGGTATATATACGCTATTTCCTCGGCGCCTTTGTAAACCCTTCCCTCGAACAAGTTCTGCCCGTCGTCACGTCAATTTAATTCCCTGGCGTTCGTCTACTTCTATGCGAAACTTTCAAAAGAACGGGCTACACCAATATTATGGCGGAAAAGAGGAATTTCTCGGGGGGGGAGGAAAAAACACGGGCTTGTTTTCCGTAAAATCGATTTCTGGGCTCTCGAGAAAGGGGTCCTTGGTGCAGGGAAGGGAGAGAAAAAATTTTGTTTGCAGAGACAACAGGGTTCCTTTCGTGAAAATACGCCCGCCGATGGATCGTTGGGCGAATGAAAATGAGGAGTATTTAGTGCAAACAGCCAGTACGGTCGAATATTTTTCGTGATTTTCTAAGGACGACGTCTGCCTTTCACTCACCGACAGCAGCTAATGTGTGTAAGGAAAAAAAAAAAAAAAAAAAAGCTTAGCAGGGAGCTTGCGGTAACCAAAGTCGCCCAGAAGGGGTAGGCGGGGTTCAATTAAGAAAGCCCGAGGAGAAGTACTTGGAAGAGAAAGAAATCGAGTACAGCGCGTGGCTCCTCATTTTTCTTCCGCGGCTCGGCTTCTTCGCTGCTAAGTATAAGTGTAACTCGAGAGTCGTGCGGCTTGCTTGAGTTACCTCTACATATACCTTCGTTGCGAGTCTGCGCTGTATATACCTTCGACGATGCAGATACGTCAATAATGTCTATGAAGGGAAGTACATCTGTGTACAAGACAATCTTGGGGTAATATTGATTACCAATCGATACGTGGAGTATAGTCCTGCCAACGATGACCCACGAATATTTTATACAAAGTACGAAACGTCCACCTATATTTTCAGATTGAAAGACGCGTCGAATCGAGACAAATTTATGTATGGGTTCCAAAGCAGGTACTCTATCGAGCGTGTTATAATGAGGATAAAAAGGCATTAATCATTCAAAGGAGAGTAACAAAACAGTATACGCTCCCCTTTGGACGTGTGCTAAAAAAAAAAAAAAAAAAGTGTGACGAGTAAGCGTAGCACAGTGATCAAACGAAATGATTTCAAGTAAATGCGCGCGACCCATCCAGCGAGCCAAGAATAAGAGCTTCGCTCGAGGGATGAAAAAAAAAAAAAAAAAAAAAAACATTCGTTCGATAGTCCGTGCCAACTCATTCCGCGAGATTTCCCTAATGTCTTACTCTCCTTTTTTTGTTTTTCATTTCGGTCGTCTGTACGTTACACATGCGCTTCTTTGCCGTGTCTTTTGCCGATTTTTCCACTTGTGTATACTTACTATTACTATTATTACATTCAATTTTTTTTTCCTCCCTTTGTGGGGGCTTTTTCGTTGAAAACCACACATGAATAGGGTGGTGAAGAGGGATACAGGAAAATTGGGCATTGACCGACTTTTTCGTGAACAAAAATTTTGTTTGCTTGTGTGTTTTAAGACTAAGAAATACGGCCTATCGAAAAAAAAAACTAAGGGTTCTGGAGATCATCGATGCGACTCCTATGTACAATTGCTCCCTGTAGGTATATTTGCAAAAAGGGGCCGTTTAAATGAAACGCACAATTTCGGGCTCCCATCGAGTTTGTTGCACAATAAAATCTTCATCCAAGGGTAATTGATAAGATAATGCCTTTCGTCAGCGAGAGGATGAAAAAATTCATACACGTGCATTTTGACATGCTGTATACCAAACGTACGCACGCGACGGGTGGAGATAACGCTTTACATGTCGATTTAACCAGTATATCGACAAATATTTCGATAAATTCTCTCAAATTGTACATAGGCTGCAGCTTTAATGTAGAACATGATCAAACCGTGGATCCATTAAAAAATGCAACTACGAGAAAAATTGTAAATTGTAATGAAACTCCGTTGCTCTACTGGAATGAAACGTGTATGCTTTTGTTTTCTGTTACAGGTGAGTATCCATACGTCCATGAACATCTTCAATCACGTGAGTCCAAAATTCATCTTAGAAATAAAAAAAAAAAAAAAAAAAAAAAAAAAAAAAAAAGAAATCAAATGATAGCAAGTATAGAAACATTTGGAGGAGACACATACATCATACGCGTTTGTAACAAACGAGCACAATCCCACGACCCGTATCCCCATAATTCAGACACGACAAACATCCCAACACACGGATGTATCGTATACATGAATAACAAAACGTAGGATATACCTACGTAAGCAGCGTGAAACAACAAGGAACGACAGCTCTACGTGTAAAAACAAAACTCAATCATCGAGAGAGAGAGAGAAAGCTTTTTCCCCACCTTTGTACACATACACGTATATGCCATGTATTACTCCCCCTCGAAATAAAAGAGCAACGGCACCTCGTGCCGGTCCTTCAACCTCCCCATCGCAGACTTTTCACATAAACGAGGGAGAGAAAAATACCTTCATATTCAAGAGAAAAATCCAATCAAGAGGCCCTGCAATAAAGTAGGCAAACAAAGTTCGAAATCACGGGTAAATCGACGTCCGAGTAGGTGACGCATGCCACCCTCTTATGGAGTTACATTGTGCGATACATGGTGCGCCACAACTTATATGTACCAGCAGTTCTTACGTGACGGGCTATGATAGCGGCGTCCTGATGCCACTCCGTGTCGGTATAGCCCCTATAGCCGTCCGTTCTATAGACTTGACGAGTATGAATGTTGCACGGAGGCCTAGAAATATCTACGTATACGTTGCCTCTCTGGGTTGTTGACCCGAGAGCCAAAGAACCCTGTCATGAATATATATGTGCTTGCGTTTTTCTATAGATCACCTACTCGCACGGTGTATATGAACATAATATATACGTGTAGGTGGACGTAACGACGGTCATCGACGTGCAGAAAAGACACAAATAGAGGTCATTGAAATCACTTTTCGTCCGTATGATCGAAAAAATCGAATGAAAGCTCCGAAATGAAGGTCAAAGAGCAAAAGGAACGAATTGGATCGACACGAAATGGCCAATCAATCGATATTTCAAGCGCGGCTATGTACTTTTGCATGGAAGCTAATTACATGCGCGTGCTGGACTGGAATGATGAATACAGTAAAATCGTGGGGAGGAGGGGGGGGGGATACTTACTCGTTTGATATTCAGTTCACGAGTTGTTTCTACATATTTTGACGGAATAAAAGTGACACGTGCGTTTGGGTCCTCTCCATTTTACACGCGTCGTTTCGCTCGTTACTCGATGCTAACCATGTGCGAAAGTGTATTACACGCTCGTACAGTACTTAATATCCATGTAAAAAAAAGAGGTGTTGAAATGAAAGAAAGAGCCAATGTACATGCACGTACAAGCGGCGGCTAATGAAATATTTGCAACCTCTCGTTACGCTCATCCGTCCTCGTTTCGTGTAGGTATCAATCGTTTGTTCGAAGATGTGCTGCGTTTTATAAATAGATGTTTGCGACCTACATCCACGTAGTAAATGCACAAAGTTTCATTTCTCCCGGTTGTTCTCTATTATCTCGATCGCGCAGTATATCCGTATACATAAAGTTGTTATTTTCGACTGACTTTGGATGAATTTTTCATTACTACGCGAATGTAATGGCAATGGTGACAATTTTTGCGATACTAAATAGGAATGTATACGATATGATGAGTTTTTGTTTTACTCTCAGGTAGGAACGCTGATGAGAATCATTTAAAAAATCTGTACTAATCTATGGCAACGCGGTAGCGATTGTCTTAGTAACAAACAAATAACCAAGTCATTTTACCCGTTTGGCCAGGTTTCTTTCTTTCAACATCTTCTCCGATAAGTAATGAAAATCACGAGCAGAAAAACGGTATTTCACATTTCCAGAAGACTCGTCACCGTAAGACCCGTGTAATTGCACGCATTTGAGATCGGCCAAACGCGTTTGTACCGTTTGGCGCAATCGTTAAAAGAGTATTGTACAGGATCGGCATGACGTAAGAATCAACGATGAGAGTTATCGAAACGTAAAGGTATTTCCGAGCCAGTGGCTCGTAAAAATAAAGGAAACCGAAAGACGACGTCACCAATGGAACCGGTTAACTAAAATCGAGCGGGGAATCGACTTTGCGGATTATTAAATGCCCAACGAGCAAGACTCGCAGAAGCGTTTTCCCCCGGGTTCAGCCATCTATTAGTGTTTTTCACCCCCGGGGCTCACATCGAAGGGGTCGTGTGGGGCGTTGCAAATGAACCAAAACGTTTTCGCGCGAATTTTGCGGGATTCGCTGATTAGACGAAGGGGAGCGTGAGATTAAGGTGGGCGAAAACGCGTGGCTGTGTGTATACGCAGGACGACGATTTGGAAGATGGGATTCGATGATTTGAAATTACCCCTAAAGAGACGGGCGAAGGTAGGGGAGGGGGAGGATGAGCGTCTAATCGGATCTTTTTTCCGTTGAATCGTTCGACGGGGAAATCGAAATGGCTGGCGGAAATAATTTGCCGAGTGTTTTTTATTTTCTTTCCTCGAAGCAAATTCGTCGGAAAATACGAGCAGATGGCTGCGCCGACCCCGTCACTGTTCACTCGAACGGATAAGGGTTATCGGTGGGAGGCAAGTGCACTTTGATACACTCGAGACGAGCACATCTACTTTTGAATTAATCCTGCACCGGTATGTATACCCTATTATGTGGCTGTGGTTTTAGTTTTTTCGGAGGATCAAATTATCGATACTTACCCGCATCAATTTTTCCTCTCGCACACACATCAGCTGTAGTCGCATTCCACTCTTTTGTGCGGCCTCGTGGTGCAAAAATCCAATCTTGAAACGATGACCCGACGCCCGTGTCAAGAGAGGCACAATGCATAAAGAGATTCCCCCTCGAAACTCATTACGCAACCCTTGCTCTCTCGCGCCTTAAATACAACTCGTCGATTACACGAGCAATAGCCCACGCGCCTATATAACACTACCGGCACGTCATCGCGCGATAAAAGAGGGTATAATGTACTTGCACTATACGCGTGTATTATATCTCACTTGCTCGATCGATCGCAATTACAGGCGCACGTATACGTATATGTAATACAATTGATATCCCATACGTGCATCGTTACGGTGTGCACGGATGGGCCGGCGTTGCAATACGTTTCCGCGAAGTCACGGACCACCCAAGACGCGGCGGGCGAACGTAGCGTCGCGAAAGGAAGGATTTTTATCCGCGATCCAAGTATATATACACGCGCGCGTATGGGGTCTTGAATAAAACTCCCCCGCGTGCTTGTTCTTTTTTTTTTTTCATACCGAATGCGTGGCATCTTAATTAAGACCCGATCGCCGGCTCAACTGTTACCCCCACGTCCCATTGTTCCCCGACCCCCTACGGCTTTTCCTTGGGTTCTTTTACTTCTTTGAAGCCGTTCGCTGATTGCATTTGTCACGGCAATGTCATTATCGGAGGATTCATACGCGTACGTATTTCTGGTTGGTTATTCCTCGGGCCAACGATTTTTGGTTTTACGAGTGCTTGACGACAAATCGGATGGGTGCAACACAAGTATATATTATATAGTTGGTCGATTGAAAATTCATTCGGTTGGGTTTTCGCAGTCGCAATCAAAGATACAAGGACAATTCAGGGGCTCCTTAGAAAAATATACTTGTATCACGCTCAAATGATATTAAACGGCTCGGGGTAAGGTTTTTCCAATTCGACCGATGCCCCCCTCTAAGATGACTTTTAACGAATGCGCCACAAAGTGCAAAATTTCAGGAATAAGTTGACAAGCTGCACCTACTCCTCGAGCGAGAGTAGACGGTGGGGAGGTGAAATCCGAAAGAAAGTACGAAAGAGGCGGCTCCATCCTCCGAATCTCAATTCCGAAATAAGCCCGACGACCCTAATCGCTCGTTCTGCGAGCGTTTCCTGGGCTGTTAATTAAAACTAAGCCCTCGAAGAGCCCGCGGAAGAGGTAAAAAGCCGAGTAAGGGTGAGGCGGGGGAGGGGGAGGACGGAAAAAGGCCAGAGCAGGAAAGGATAAAAAAAAAAAAAGAGGGTCGATGCGGAGAAAAAGCGTAAGAATAAGTGCGCTCGGAGTAATGAAGCTCAGGAGAGATTAGCTCGCGCGCGCGGGTGTCCGCATATACATGTATACGTGTATATATATATATATATATATATATATGCGAGCTTTTAATTTACGAGTGCGCGCGCGCGTATGAGCTCTTTTCCTCGCTCTGGAGACTATTTCGATTTCATTTTTTTTTTTTTTTTTGTACGCACCAGAAGAGGTGACTCGTCGTCGTGGATGGAGCTTCTTTTTTCCCATCTGAGGATTATTCGCGGGCTCGTGTATTACGTGATACTATATGTACCTCGTTTCATAAATTACGAGAAAATATATGATTGCCGGGGAAAAATTTTTTACAAAAGGCTCCTTCGCGTAGAGCATGTATACATATAGGTACAAACGCCCACTTTAACGGGCTCGGCACTTGGTTGGGGGATGGATATTATTTTTTCTGAAAAGTACCGTTAAAATAAATCAGGGAATAATAAAATGAAGTGTTCCCCCTCCCCCAAAAAACGTGCGGGGAGTAAGCCCTCTTTTTCCGCCAGGCATGAATCTTTCAGCCCGCTCCTGAATTTCGACCTGGCTTTCTCGCGCGCTAAGCTCAACAGTGTGTTATATTAATCCTTTTTTTTTTTATTTTTTTTTTTTTATTTTAGCACACGATACCCTAATAATATTAAAATTGTCTCGGAAAAATTACTCAACCCGGACTCGGGAGAAATTTGCCCTCGGAACGAAACGCAAATAATCCTCGTGTCGTAAAAAGGAAGCACTGCACGACACCGAATAAAAGGAAACCCCTTACAAATGTACACGTGCCAACCCTCCTTCTCGCGTGTCTCCTCCTACGTGTACACTATATATTGGGCATGCGGTGCAATCGTCTCTATGTTATACAGCACAGTTTCGCCCTAAAAATAAAGGAGCCTCGTGCCAACTCTTAAAGTGCTCTCGCCCGAGTCGCGCGAATCGATCTAAACGTACATAGTGCCACGCGGAGTGAAGACAAACAAAAAAAAAAAAAAAAAAACGCGATAGCTCGCGTGAGAAAGTAAGATCCACCACTGCACTCGAGGGGGCGAATTGCTTTAAAATCGCGACGGCTGATCGGCCAATCTCCCTCTTCTTTTTTTTTTTTATCCATCCGACACCCACATCGGGGTGAGAGAAAGGGAAAATAAATCGCTCTCACATTCACGCCGAGGAGTAATGAAGCGATCTCAGTGCTCCTCCTCCTTCTCTTTGGATTCCACACGCCCTCGGCAAACAAAACTATTGGCGGGGATCCTATTTAATTGCACCCCTGCAGCTCCCAAGCGTCGGTCGGGCTCTCGAAAGGATCTTGGCTTTTCGAGTGAGGCTCGGCCTCTCCGGCGATTGTTTGTTTGTTTGTTGGTTCCTTTGGAGTTTCAGAGCTGTTTTAGATGCTAGAGTAGGTGCTTCTGGAATATAGTTGATGGGTTGTTTATTGTGTTGCGATTGCTGCAATGATAAACGTGTGAGTGTCTAAAAAGCATGACTTGAGACAAAAAAAATTAACAAGAACTAATTCGGATAGTTACTACTTTTTCACAAGTCTTCATAGACGAGCAATCAAGTATGATGCAAGTATTATTTATTTCCACGAGCGACAATTTTGCAAAGTGATACTTGACCTTTTGGATGAAATTACTGTGTACACAACTCGTTCTTTGACCAAGGAATTTATATTTACGTGACGTGTATACCTTTCATTGAATCTTACACTTATAGATTGGCCCAATGTCGTACGTAGGTTCACTGTAATTGTTTAACATTATTCGTCATTAAAAAGCCAAAGTAAACAGACGCTGATGGATTGTGTTTATTTTTTTCCCAAGTTCCGTGAAACCCTCATCCATTTAATCACCATAATCGCGATTACAATCTCGAGGCTGCAGGTGATGAATACCAAACAGAAATCGAAAAATTCCGAGCCACTGTGATCGTCATCTTTCGCATTCCTTGCGTCCCTAAAAACACATCGCTTCATCCGGAGCGTCTCCCCTTTTCTATCGACTTTTTTTTTCCGGCAGACGCAGGTGACAAACGAGCTGGAAATAAATTTCAATGTTTCTCAGCTCAAGGAGCTCCATTTCCTCGGACACAACTCGTTTTTCCCGTCGTCGTCTTGAAATCGAAAAGAGAAAAATCGATTGACAGCAAGGATAAGAGCGCCCACCGCGTGAAATCATCTCGATAAAAGCCGAGCTACATCCTCATGCGCCAAGGGGGCAAATATGCGGGCAGCTGCTCGTTATACACATACAACGCACGCGTGTAAGTCATAGACTTTTCCGGTAATGCAGAGGGAGAGAGCCCGAGGGCTACATAGAGGCTGTAAAATTCTTTTAAAGCCTCGTGGATTCCAGCAGTCTTGTCCCCCCTCTCCCCCTACTGCTTTTTTACGCGAATGAGAAGGAGAAAGAGCGACGGACGCGCTAACTCCCCTCGGGGGAATTTATGACCCCCTGACTTTTATTTTATTTCGGACGCCGTGTTTTCGGCTGCTCTCGGCTCTCCTTTTGTTTTTTCTCTCCCTCCTCCCACCGGCTGCAGTTGCCTTTTTCTTTTCTGTCCCTTCCCTCTTCCTTCGACTCGCAAGTATAAAATCTACATCTTGCAAGTCGAAGACGTGCGTATATGCAAACTCAATGTTTCTCTTTATTCGGCTAAACAAAATATCACAGCTCTTTTTTTTTTTTTTTTTTTTTTTCATTGGCTTGCGGGGTTTGATGTCTCTCGTAATGAAGTTAACAACGACTCGCCACGTATGTGAGCCACACGCGTCAAGTATAGAAAAAAACACTTTTCTCAATGGAGTTGATATAAATCCTTCAGTCGGGCACTCCACTTTCGTACCAAATAGATTCGGGACATATACGTATACCTTGGCTGAACTCCGTGTAACTCTCTATATGTTTCTCCTTTTTCTCTGTCCTACTGTTCCTTGTTTTTCCTATCGGTCTTCCTTCCCGCCTGGCAGCTCGGCTTTTTTCGCAGCTTCTAATTGCCAAGAGAGAAAGAGAGAGAGAGAGAGAGGAAAAAAAGGCGATTAACTTTCGAGAATATATTCCCGAGACGTTTGGCCAAAATACGTGCCTGAAATTCAACAAACTCCGGTAGTCCTATATCGTTTGTATACCTAAATACGTGTGTCTTAGTTTCACTGACCACTCCTCTCGTCAATTATACAATCATAGGTAGAAGGTAAAGGTACGAGAGTTGACATATTTTGAGGAAAATTGAATAAAACAGGTGATGGGAAAGAAAATAGAAAAATACCAAAGAAGAATAGAGAAAAGATCCAGTTAACGAAAAAAAAAAGCGTCGAGTTTTCATGTATACTTACGAGTATGTGCAAGCAACGTTCGCACATGGCACGCGTATACACCTGGGACAAATATTCTCCGTGGCATGGGAGAGGGGGATGCAGTTTCTTTTTCTCTTTGATTTTTCTTTTTTCTTCCATTTTCCAACTCTGTTCTCCTCTCTTTCTCGGAAATTCGCTTGCGGCAAATTCTATTTGACAGCGCAAGGTGGTTGGGTGTTTCTCGCTTTCGCGCCTCGTGCGGAGAAAAACCGACACGGGAGAATCGAAGGGAGACAAGTTAAGGTGGTGTAAATACCCATCGATGCGCACGACGGAGATGACATTACACGTATAAGAGAAAAAAAAAATTACCTCTTGTACACACCACCTCTTTTCTGTTTACGTGGCTGTTGTACACTTTTTCAAAGCCAACCCTTGGGATGGGTAATTTTCAATAGGAGCAGTAAAACAAAATTAAACAATTTTCATGAAATAATCGTAATAGTTTATTGGAGGGAAAAAAACAACAGTGGCTGATAAAATACAATAATCATGACGGTGAACAAAGGAAAAATCTCGGAAACAATGTGGCTACATGATCGATACTATTATTTATACTATATGTACGAGCTCCGATCGCCGATGTCCAGCGATATCGAGACTCGTCACTTTGAAAATCGTGATCTATCTACAGAGAGACGCCTTTACCAAGCCTTGACGACGGGGGCAGCAGCGTAGGCGAGAGGGGCAGGATGGACACCGTAAGCCTTGACGTGGTGGACGGGCGCGGCGTAGCTGGTGTAGGCCAGAGCTGGGGCAGCCTTAAGCACCGGGGCGGCCGGGGCGTAGCTGGTGTAGGCCAGAGCTGGGGCAGCCTTGAGCACAGGGGTGGCCGGGGCGTAGCTGGTGTAGGCCAGAGCTGGGGCGGCCTTGAGCACAGGGGCGGCCGGGGCGTAGCTGGTGTAGGCCAGAGCTGGGGCAGCCTTGAGCACCGGGGCGTAGGCCACGGGTGACGCGGCGTACGTGGCGAGAGCCGGACCGTTGGTGAGGAGCCCCGCGTTGACCGCGACCAAAAGGCTGGCTACGAGAACGGCGTACTTGTACATGGTGCTGGTGGCTGGTATTGCTGTGCTGACTCGAGAATTGAGGAGAACTGTATCCAAGCTGGGATTCGAGGAGCCTTTTTATACAAAGTTTTTGGACCAGTGAACCTGGATGAAAGTCACCCCCTCCCGACAGGGGGAAACAAAGTGTTTAGGCAAGAGGTCGAGGACAGCTTTGGGTGTATTTGTCTTGTTCGCATAGTGTAGGTCGATTGTATTATTGTGGAGGACACGGCTTGTAAGGTCATAGCGTAGAGGTAATACACTTTGTTAATAGCACACACGGTGAAAGGACGCACGAGGTGCGCTGCAGAATAGAGACGCGATGATGGGAGCTGTCACGGCAAGTTGGAGCGATTGGCTTTGTCGTATGTGCTTCGAAGCTGTGCAACTATGCTTCGAGCAATTTGCAATTTTGTGATACATCAAGTGGGACGCGGGTTGTGCAAGTGGCATTCAAATGTTTTGGGCTTGTGAAACGAAAGAGGGAAAAAGAAACTAATTTAGCCCGCCAATTTGGGTACCGAAAAAAAGTGAAAGTACGTACGCATTATGGAGTCGATGTCGATATGTCTGATCTTGTTGTTTTGATTTTGATGTATGGAGGGGGGGAGGCTGAGTTGGTTCGGCGAGTGGCCGTCATCAGTCTGATGCTGGATGAGGATGGAAGTGGACCTCTTTTGGTTGGTTGTTTCGAGAGGTGCTCTTGGGTTTGAACGATTTTTCCTTCGGCTTACACGGTTTTTTACGTTTGTTTTTTTTGTTTACACTTTGATTCAATCAATTTACTCGAGTGCCTCGTATTGTTTCTTATGTCACAGTTTAAATAAATTTACCTTATTTGTTTAATGAATTTTTTAACACTTCGAAAAACAAATTTCCTCCTGTAAATAAAGTGCTTTCTTTTTGGCAGTAAAAATTTTTTTATTCATCACTGTTCACCATACAATCAAGATTTTATTTCGACAGAATAATATAATACGTTTTAGTTGTTTATGTTTATTGTAAAGTGTTTAACATGAAACATTTAAATGCTCTTTCAAATATTTTAACTATTTTTTTTTTTTATGACTTTTTCTTTCACAAAACAATGCTTTATTTTTGCTGTAAGCTAGAGAGAAAATGATAGAATCAACGTGTTGAAGTCATTAAAAGAATCCTTGATCCAATTACTTTAATTTTCAAGAATTGTATTACAATTAATAAAAATAGTAACTCACAGCAACGTCGTGATTCAACAAACAACATTATAAAACATAAAAAAAGTTTATAAATGTTTAAGCCATCGTTGAAAAAATCATCATCATACTTCGAAAAATAGACACTTGTAATATGGCAACTTGAAAATGAATTAATATCTTTCGACTATACTTACTTGATTGATTAATTTGTCAACCTGCATACATCCCTAACCACGACAACGCGTATGTACAAATATATAAACCACGCCATCGATGAACCCATCAAACCTGCAAATTCCTGCCCATCGCCGTCGAAAAGAAGATAGGTGTGAGCTCTACACACCATGACTCCGAAATGACCGAAACCCCATCACGCGTGCAGCTCGATACACTTATAAATACCCTCGGAATCGCTACTGAGCAGATATTTTACCTGGACCAACCAGCCAGAACAAAGAACACGAGGCTCCTATTTTTTTTTTTTTTTTTTTTTTTGACTCGGACAACGGACCGAGTGCACGCGCGAATGACAACAATGGGTGGGAAAAAAAAAAAAAAAAAAAAAAAAACAACGATGAAGCCACGGGGGACCCGGAAGACCGATCGAGTATCGGCCGAATCTCTAATTAGTCCTCTTGCCTCCATCGCGCAAAAACAGCCAATACACACAAAGATCCGCATTACCGATGCGCACTGCGCCTCGTCCTCTGGCTCCACGCTCGTTAGCATTTGTAGAAAAATACATAAAAACAACCAATCCCATTCGGCTTGGACGAGCAAAAAAAACCCGAGTATACGTCACCAAGTTTTTTTTTTTTTTTTTTTTGTAAAAACAACGATTAATCTGCGAAAAATCGGTATAAAAGCCTCGGCTGCGGGCTCCGAAAATCAGTTCGCTTCGTCTCTTGGAGCATCTACGATTTTTCGAAGCAGAGAGCGCAGGATATCTTCGTCGTCATGGTGAAACTGTTGCTCGTCGTTCTGGCCTCTCTGCTGGCGATCGGCTCGGCCGGGCCGCTGTACTACTCGGCGGCGACTTACGGCTCGCCGGTCGCCTACACCACCGGGGTCGGTCATCCCTTGGCTTACACGGCTCCGGTGCTGGCCTCGCCCTACGCCTACTCGACGGCCTACTACAGACCGGCACCGACTGAGCTCTCCTATCTCGTTTAGCGGATGATCGGTATGTCGGCCGGTGCGCACGCGGCTCTGGGAAGAGGGGACTTTTTTCGCTTTGCAGCCGGTTGTTATCTGGACCGCGAGTCGCTTCGGCTCGTTAGACCGAGATTATCCGGGTGGGTTTAACGACGTGTAAAGAGGAGAGAGATGGATCGCTCCTGTGCTACTTGACTGCTGCTGGATATGTCTGCCGATTGCACCGTCCGGTTTCTTCTGCTTCGTCCATTCGTTTTTTTCTCTTACGTTTATGGTTACCGATGTTTTTTTGTTTACCATCGGCAATGCGATGAAGAAGATCGAGCGTGCGTGCGCCCTCTTTTTTGCTTAATTTTCCTTTCAACATACATTTTCCTGAATAAAAGTTTTATTTTTCCCAATAACTTGTGCATTTTTTTCGTTCTTTTGTCATTTGCACCCTTTTTTTCGTCGATCGATATGAAAAACTTTGAAAATTTATTCTTGTGCTGATGATGATTATTGTTTTACAAAGGCACGTGAGTACAATGATTTTACAATATCATTACCTTTGTTTTTAAAAGTTTAGCAATTAATCTTGACCATCGATAATTTTATATCGTTTATGTGATAATTTCGACAGTATTCATGTTTTCGAAATTCATAAATACCCAAAAAATACCTTGATTTATTATTTCACTATCAAAACTCACTGTGGATTCAGCAGTTAATATAACGATAGGATCCAAGGAGTGTAAGAACTCGTCTTCAAAGTTGAGGATAGAAGGAGATGTGTAGTGTTGAAAGAAAAGTCAAAAAATTGTAATGAAAGTGGAAAATCAAATTTATTTTAACCTAAACACATGATGTAAGATATTATCCATAGAAGGAACTCTATTACAATTGCAATCATCAACAAGTAAATGTACAGTGTTCAACAGGTGGACACATTCGTCTTCTTCGGAGTGAAAGTCATAAAATGTGGAGTTTTTTTACGTATGACGATACTTGATGGTCTCTCAATCTGTTATAAAAATAAAAATTGATGCTTGACGCTCTTGACGACGGGTACGTGGTGAGCGACAGGCAGCGCGTGAACAGCCACGGGAGCGGCGTGGACAGCTACTGGAGCGGCGTGGATGGCTACGGGGGCAGGATGAACGGCGACGAGCGGGGCATGTTTGACCACCGGGGCACGGTAGGTGTTCTGGTAGCTGACCGCGTGGGCGACCGGGGCCACTGCTACGGCTGATGGCACTGCCAAGCCGGGTGCACCGTAGGCGCAAGCGATCACGCAGGCGAGCACGAAGAGCTTGTACATGGTGATGGTTTTGTAGGGGATTGTCGAGGGCTGAAAAATAAAAAAAATCGGTATTATTTTCCTATAGAGGGAAAAGATTTTTCATCCAATATATTGAAATGATTTTTTTATTATTCGTAATAATAAACAAACAATTTTGAAGATTCGCAAAATTAAAATGGTAAAGTCAATATTCAAACACTAGCGAGGAGCTGCGCACTTGAAAGACTCGATAAAAAAGTCAGAAAGAAAGATACTTTTACAGAGTTTAAAAGACTTTTAGAGACTTCAATATCGTTAAAAGTCTTGAATGACTGAAATATTTCAAAGACTTTCAAAGTTTCCCGTAAACTTTGAGACACTCTTAAAGATTGTATGGAGGGTCAAATAACTTTAAAGTCGTTTAGAGAGTTTGGTAGTCCTTAAAAGACTTTTAAAAAGTTGTCTTGTGTGACTTCAAACGACTTGTTGAAGGAAAAAAAAAAAAAAATTATCAAACTTCTCAAAAAACTTGAAGAGCGCACACTCGTTACGAAAAAAATTACTCAGCAAGTAAATTTCTCGTTGGTAAAAATTTTAAAAGCCACGAAGAAAAAAAAACCAACACGCTCACAAGACGGCAAAAGGTGCCTACCTCTGAAAGAGAAGTCACGACTTGCAAGAGCCTGTGAAGCGAATGATGATGTATCGAGGAGGTCCCCCGGCTTATATACAAGTCCTGCGAGCCCGAAAATCTTTGACCTCGTATTAATGCGTGTAGACTCGCGTACACAAGTGTGCATAGCCGCGTAACGAGACACCTCTCCTCCTTTGCCTCCTGCTCACTTTCTCTCTCTCTCTCTCTCTCTCTCTCTCTCTCTCTCTCTCTCTCTCTCTCTCGTGAGCAAATACGCTCCTCTGAAGTACTGCGGGAGCTCCCCGAGATGAAGAGGAGAGATGAAAAAAAAAGGCTCTCCCTCTGATGACCTACGTCTGTCAATCTCTCTCGTGCGTGTGTGCGCGTATATTCGAGCGAGCTAGCCTTGGATGCTGCACGAAATAATGAGCTATATACCTTTGGTTGAGTTCTTTTTTTTTGTCTGTTGAGGTGTAGCAAGGTGAAAAAGTGAGAATACGTAATGGGAGGGTATACAATGGAATCATCCGAGTGGCTGTGCGTGGTCGTAGGTAATTTTTCAAGGGGTTTCCGTTTAATCTTACCGATTTTCAGAGGTCGGTCGATGTTTTTTTTACCCAATTTGTTAAATTACGAGCACCTTGGAATCAGGGTTGTAGGAAATTGTAATTTCAAGCCAAAGATGTCGTTGTAAATTTATTAAAATTTCGTTACAAATCATCGGTAAATAATTTATTGGAGTACGCTTATTTACAATTATGCTGAATTGCTGTGGTATAAGAACCAAAAAGTTTTTTATAAGTTACTTTCCAATATCTAAAACCTATCAAAATTCATACAAGTTATCGTGTATTTATAACATACTCCATATCAAATTTAAAAGTCCTGGGGTAGGTCGCGATAAATTGTCTTCGTCTCCTAAGGTTACATTTACATTTCGTAAAAAATAAAAAAGTTGGCTTTCGTACTTCCTTTGTAATTTTTAATCAAAAATATTTTATGTTACAAATACGAGAAATAAAGAATAGAAGAAATTTTTTCTCTTGTCAACAAAAAAGATGTATTAGTTCTTAATTAATATACAACTGAACTGTGTAATCAGTGATGGTGATACCTAAAATTTCAGCAAGAGTTGTAAATAATTCGAAATCAAATAATAGAATTTGTCACAATAATTGAGCCGTCTAAATTTGATCGATTAAAATAAACGACCCATTACTCTGTGTTTCATTGCATCGAGATCAATATAAAGTCGTTTAAGTGATTTGTAACGAAACTGACATAATATTACTCGGGTGGAATTTGTATGCAGGTATTTATGGCAGCCCAGGACGAGTTTATATATACATCGAGTCGAATAAAATGGTAATTGACTGCCCAGATGTGTCATATTTACGGCATCGTTAAATGTGTTACTTAATTGTTGGAAAATCTTTTAAGGGCAGCTAAATATGCGAACTGGCATGAGCTTAATTGATATGATTTAACGAGAGTCGATAGCAGTAAAATGTCACTCTTTGAAATAAAAAAAAAACAAAAAGGTTTAATTGTAATTACATGAATTACTCAATTTGACTAAATTGTAAGACAAGCATGTATTTCTTGAATTTAAAATACAGAAAAAAATATATCAATGAATCGCTGTGCCAATTCAGTATTTCGAAGTAGGTCTTAAATCATGAATTCGCGCCAATCGAGAGATTCATCAAAAGCATAAATGTGTCCTTCCAAGCTCCCATTAATCATAAAAACCAACGGCATTGAGTGAAAAAAAGAACAAAAAAACAAACAAACAGAAAACGAAAACAGTAAATTTTAAAATGGAAATACGACTGATTTGCATAGACGACGATATGATCGCAAACCCACGAAGCAGTCGAAAAACAGTTTGAAACGAGCTGATGGATCTCTCCAAATTAAAATTCAAAGCTTGTCCGGATACATTAGATCCGAGCATCGAGTCAAGATCAAGCAGACCTTGCCACCTGAACGAAAAAACCTTGCGCGAGGCTGTATATACTTTCTCCGGGACTGAATAATTAGGATAATTTTTTGTTTTCCACATACTATGTGCATCAAGTCTGTATTTGCATATGTTGTACATAATGTGTGAGTAATAAATGTTTTGCCTTTGGCATCAATGTGAGGAATCATAAAGGTAAATAAAAAAAAAAAAAAAAAAAGAAAACGGTTTAACAACCATACAGCACCACCCGTGAGTAATTGAAATTTACGACATTAAGTCAACGAACTTGCATTATTGCATGCATCAAACGTTAAAATTTCTCCGAGACGGTAATCGAGTCGCCGAAAGGAGAAATGACCCACTAAAGAACAAGTTTAATCTGGCATCGTCTCATTTCTTCTTTTTGAGACGATGTGATGCAACGAGCACGTAACCAGCATGTAACTGTCGCGAAACAAATATCCTCGTTTCTACGTCACGTGCGAGAGTGTTTTTTTTTTTTTTTTTTTTTACGCAATTGAATTTCGCACTGTCTCTCGATATTAAAAATTAATTCTCACGTGATTTCTAACATTGTTTTTTCAAGTCTATGTTCATATGCTGATACGACAATTATAATTGTAAAACTGAAGATATAAAAAAGAAAAAAAAATTGTATCTCCAAGAAACATTAGTGGGTATCGGAAAAAGGAGCGCATGCATTAAAGAAACAAACATCTCGACACACCGTAAACAGCCATAAATAAAAAAGCACCTCGATCGCGCAAACAAGATCAGAGCGTGCGACGAAAAAAAAAACCTCTCTTGCGTATGGTTTTCTCCCCTTTCAGAAAAAAAAAAAAAAAAAAAAAAAAGAAAAAGAAAAATACCATCAGTACCTTCTGGTTTATTTTTTCACTGTGCAAAAATCCTTCGTCGCGCTCTTTGGAAAAAGAAATACGTAATCAACAAGCCTGTAAATACATACATATACGTACATGACGAGATTGTGGTCAAAGAAGATGAAGAAGAAGCCAGTGTGAATTAAGGTCGACTTTTTGCTTCTCGTCCCGTGACGCTCATCAACGGCTGCCGTCGCTTTCCCACAATAACGTAATAAATCGAAAGTGCGTGAGGATCACTATCATGGATGGACAGACTCATCCCTCCCTGCTCCTCTTTGGAGCCGTTCGGCGCCACGTTTTCGTAATCCTCTTGTGCTCTTCTTCTTCTCCTCCTCTCCATCTTACGTATATCTTGTATGTATATGTATGTGCACCACCGAGCAGCTCGAAAAAAACAGAAGGACGACGCGGTGGATCTCCCCCTTTCCTCCCTCTTTCTCGCCTCTTCTCCTCTAGGACGATCCTCTAATTTATAACCATCACCTCTCTTTTTTTTTTCCCTCCTCCCGTTCGGGGCTCTGTTTTCTCTCTTTTTTCCCCCTTTCCTGATTCCTGTGTGCGCCCATTACTTTTATTTGTTTTCAATAAACCGATGCTTGAATTTATGGACTATAGATAACGAAAATAAGATGCATGTACGCTCGAATGGAATAAACCAGAGTATACTTACCCCATCGTGACTTTTGTTTTGTTTTTTTTTTCTTAAGAAATCGTGTAGACGTTTGGACGACAACTATTCTTAGCGTATCCTAGACTATCCATAACTTTATAAAAATAATAATTTTGGTGACACAAAATCCCTTAGAAACCAGTAACCCCCAATTGTCGTGCCCATAGTCCCCAATTAAAAAAACAATGTGAAAATGAAAAAGATAAAATCTTCATTCGGGTATGCATAAAATACCCATACAAAGCAGCTCCTCGGTCCTTACCCTCGATCAGTGCAATCTCATCTTTCCCTATGCATATATAGTCGGACACGAAGGCTTACCTACAAGATCACACGTGGTATAGGTATACGCATACACACTCAGTGTTTTCCTTCGGTAAGTAGGTACAGACACCGAAAAAGGGGAGGGAAAAGGGAAAGAAAAAAAAAAAAAAAAAAGAAGAGCACACACACACACGTACACCCTAGAGCCGAGGTTTTTCCCCCAAAGTAATTGAAAATGCCCTCCCGACACCAGCTCGCCTCCTCTGTCCGTTTCACTCGAACCTCCTTATCCCCCTCCCTCTCGCTATCTCTCACTCTCTCTCGTACCAATATCCATGCACGGTAAAAGATGCTGCAGTCGAGATAAGGTCTTCTTCTCCTCCTCCTTCGTCTTTGCCAGCTCGTACAAACACACGTGAGGCTGTGTTTCAGGTCTCTTTCTGGCGCTCACACGAGGGACAAAGTCAGCACAAACAGCATCTTTGACCTGCCGGGAGGTCTATACCATGGGCAGAGAGAAAGAGAGACAGATCCTATCTGCTCTACTGGGCGGGCCTCCTCCTCCTCCTCGGAGACGTACACGCGCGGACGCTTTTTCTCGCTACCCGGACTTTGGCTCATCCTTTCGGTGGTAATAGAGTCGGGCTTTGAAAGAATCAATAAAAAAAAACTGAAAAGGAGGTTCGAATGGTTAATAAACAAGAAAAAAAAGAATTAAGGAGGGAACACGTGCAAGCGATTGTACCATTGTAGGTGCTCCAAATATTACATCTCTTTTACGTTGGGGTTACCAACTCAAGTCGAATCTATTCTCGATTCTTTTCTTTAGTCCAAAAGGGCAGGGTGCACGACTCAAAAAAGGAGGAGGCGATAAAATTCTCGGACATGAGTATTTACGGCGTCCGGGGAAAATCCTAGGGAAACGCCAGAGTGTTTATAACGAGGAAAAGCTCCCGATTCCTGCGGTATATACCGATGACGTTTGGGTGTACCCACCAATAAAGAGGCGCGTCCATCGCTTGTACATTTGATACTCGTGTTGATGCTGTAGGTACGGGGAAATCGGGTGTTTGCGATCGTTTAGATTTTTTTCGACGATTGCGTGAGCCACGCTTCCATGTATATTTTTGACTGTACTATCTTCTTCTCCCGTGCCTCGTTTCCCCCGCTCCTTTTTTTTTCTTGATTTTTCGATCAAATTTACGACTATACAACTTTTGGATTGTTTGTGGTTATGGGCTTGTTTGGGTGTGCCTATAGTATTGCGTTTTAAAGTGAAGGTTACATAGGGCCGATGATATGGCGAAAGTGCCATTTTCGTTCGCCACCCAATATACATTTGAAAAATATTTCATTTCGTAGCTTTTTTTGTTTCCTCAACCGGTACATTAAAAACAAGATTCCTTGAGGCTTTCGATCACTAATCCGATTTATAATCCAAATTTATAAATAACTTTCTTTTCTCGTGACAATACCTTGACAAAAAAAAAGGTACAAAAATCGTAAATTTCGTTTCTCTTATCCACCAATAAAAAAAAAAAAAAAAAAAAAAAAAACTACACCCATAAAACGGAATCATACACAGCAATTACGACCTGGCCGTACAGGAAGGACCGAAAAAAACCACCAATCTAATCTCGTACCCAGTAACATAAACCAAAGACACACGCCTTGGCCAAAACAAATTTAGCCGGTGATGTACAACACCAACACTAGTCTATTAGGAAAAAAAGGAAGAAAAAAAAAGAGTGGAGAGAAAATTGACTCTAGCACGAGTCGACTGCCGACGCAGAACCGGACGCTGAAGCTCACTTGTAGTATCTACTCTCCGCGCCCAGCCGTAGAAATCTCAATAGAGAGGAAAAAAAAAAAAAAAAAAAAAAAAAAAAAGAGACACGCGTGCCTCTCGTACTCGTGTATGGCAGAGATAACGAAGACACAGATAACAAATACGCTACACGCTTTCGTTTCCCATGTACATATGTATATATTTATACGTATGGATATAATAATACCAGCGCCCACACCCATCTGGTTATTGCTATCGCGACGCAACAAAAAGGCCACGACTCTTGCGCCTTTTATTACGATAGCCTTTAGAAATGGTACGCTGTTTAGATGAAGTTGCGTAACTGTACACGCGCGCTCTCGTTGCTACTGTTACTGCACTGTACCGCATATACTTATACGATGGTCGCCTTTTGTTTGGATGATTGAGGCTACCGCACTTACATGCAATGGGAGTGTCGAGGAAAGGAATGTGCATTCGTCCAATGAAATATTCGTCGCTGCCGTAGGAGTGACAAAAATGTCCAATATCATAAAAATACCTGAGGAATTGACGATGTAATTTATCAAGTGCGAGAAAAGCTGTAAGTGTTCGACTGACGATTCAAGGAGACCAGAAGAGGGACATTGTGGTGATTCTTTTTTTTTCCCCTTCCGAGCGAGGGGCCAATCTGAAACTCAATATTACCATCAGCGTTTCGAGCGTGCACGCGCGAGAAACCCGAGCCAACGACGACTTTTGCAGCAACAACAGCAACGCGTATGATCCCTTCCTTCCTTCCTTCCTCTCGCAAGGGCCCATTGTCGATATCATTCGATATACCTGCTCGCACGAGAGACCCTCCGACTGAAAGAAAAAAAAAAGTGACTCTCCTTGCCTCGCTACTGCTTTCTCACGCGCTGCAGCAGCTGCCGTTGGGACAATAAAAAGGCAAACGATGCGCAGTACGTAGTATACGTCTGCAGCCCACGCGCGACTCGTCGAATTAATTTCATATCATTATACCGCCGTCACGCGAAAAGTACGAAACCGTGTTGTTACCTGCAGCTACCTCAGTTCCTTCTTTTTTTTTTTTTTTCTTCCACTGACACGTACGGGCCTCCTTCGTAAATCATTTGGACGTACCTTTTTCTCTCTCGCACACCACGAAGAAGTGCTTATGGGGGCCTCTTAAAGATGACGGACGCCTCGGTTTTTCAGGGGCTCTCGCGGTCGGTTTTGTCGGTGTTTTTACGCGCGAGGCTGCGATAAATCATCGCCCCCATAAGTACACGCGGTTTTTTCTAATTGAAGAATTTTACTACAATAACTATACACTTTGGTAAGGTGGTTTTTGTTATTTACGGGCAGCAGGTGTGCAAGCTATAAAGGAGGGGATTGCTGTGGGAGAGATTTGTCGGAATGTCTAATTAATACCAAGCCTGCGGGTCATGGTTGCGCAATTGGACTGAAGACGGTACTAATTTTGGCGAAGCCAAGACAACTGGTGGCTTTTAGTTTGAGCGCCTCTTGACGGGCTGATAATGAGGCACTGGACAAAAAAATTTCAAGTAATCTGGTTACGAAAAAGACTTTACTTTATTTGCATAAGCAAAAACAAGGAAAGAAAGAAAAAAAAACACTTGTGACGCAATCTTTGTTTCGTAATAGGTTCTGTACGCACAATCTCGAGCGAAAAAATAAAAGAGAGAATAAACAAAGGGATCAAAGGCGCGAGAGTGAGAGTGACGACAAAAGATGCCCCACTCCGGTGCGAGAGTCGGTCGTCAAATGTTGGCTCTCGTCCTCAAATTGTCTTGTCCCAACAATCCCACTCCCGTTCAAACAGAAAAGAGAGACAGAGGGAGGGGCCTCGGCTCGTACAATCAGAGACTAGTCAAAGCAGAAGAGAGGCAGAAGGATTCGCTTGGGCACCGCACGCACTCGTACGGCGTGTCTCAGTTGTCGTAACCCCCCCCCCCCCACCTCTCTCGAGTATTTTTTCAAAGTTCGTGGCCGCAGTGACGCTGCGGGTTCCTTAAACTTTAATTCAAGGCGATGACGTCTCAAGGACACCATCGACGCCGCGGGCCGGTGAACGGCTGTACCCACTCGTCGATATGTATACTTGTCGATTTTCAACCGATTTTTTTTTTTTTTTCTTTACCGATCGATGAAAAGTTGTTATCGCTGGCATTGAGACAGTAATACCCATCAACGCTTGTTTCGCCCCCTTAATTATTCACAGAGCAATAAGGAAACTCCTACGCGACACATTTTTCACACTTTTTCATTATTCATGCGTATGGTACATAATTACACATACACGAGAGTAACGAGGAGTAAGGAAGGAAGGGAGGGAGGAAAAAAAGCAGTTTGGCTCGTTAAAACAAAAATCACACTGGCCACAAAACTTTCGGTTCAACCTAATTGCAGAAATATCATAACACGGCGGACGGGATATACCCCGAGGCGATCGATACTTACTTACCCGATGGAAGAAATTTCCCTTCCAGAAACTTTGACCACAAAAAAAAAAAAAAAAAAAAAAAACACCTCAGGAAGTACTTTTGCCGCAAATATCGAAATTCCCGCTCTACTGTAAATATCCTCCACACACCCGGACCTTGGCCGCCGTTGGTGCTCGTGTACGCTGCACTCGGGGCCTCTCGGTCGTTTGCATCAACGACACATTTTTAGCGCGCCCTCGTTAATTAAAGCTTATCGGAAACCGAAGGTCTCTGCTTCCTCGACTCCCCCTATACTACCTTTAGTGCAAAACTGATCCCGAGTTTATATATACATGTAGATGTAGGGGGGAACGACACGAGTGCCATCACGGTAAAGTATGTATAAAGTGGGTGTTCTCCTCTTTTATATTTTCTTTTTTTTTTTTTTTTTACTTTATATACGTACATAAATGACCTGGTTATAGTAGGTACTAAAAAAAACATCTGCCATAAACGCTCGTTATGTTTGCGATCGATCGAGGGTAGCATCGATGCGTCCATTATAAATATATATAGGCAAGGAAAGGTATATAAGTGCGTGCGTAAAAATCCATGATGGGTCGAGCCGTAATATCTCGTAGAATCTATACATGTATACGCGTGTGTAAGGTATCAGTGTGGGTGTGCAAATAGTATACGTATGGATTGGTTTATGCTTTCGCAAAAGTAGGTACGCGCGAGAGCCGTATTATATATATATATATGTATACTTGGGTGTGTACGAGCGATTCGGGGCAAAAGATGCGCGTCTTGTAAATAACAGACCTCGACTTTTATCGCTACTCGATACATATATATATATATTATGGTGCGTCTGTGTATGTACAGGGATATATTACGAAATTCTTGGGTCTCTGTGCCATAAAAACGAGGGACTTTTATCGTCCTAATAGATGTAACGGCGTCCCTCTATTCCCCGCGTCATTCGCCGTATTTCGAGTTTACGACTATTTTCCGATCTAATTAATGCGTTTTTTTTTTTTTTTTTTTTCTTTGTCAGATAAGTTTTGTAATTTTCCGGAGTATTTATGCGAGGGGGTAGCCCTTTTTTCGCTCGGGGAGATACACGTCCGTAATGGACCTCCGAAATTTGGCCACGTGTTTCTGTTGATTGTACGAGACGATGTAAAAAAATCTGGCATATAATAGTGCAAAATATATACTTAAGTGTATACGTCAACGGTGCCACCAGATCTTCGATCTATACGTATATACCAACTGCTCCACCGTAGATTATGCGCACTTTGAACACGGGGATATCCCCGAAATTTCGATTACCATTACAAAAGACAATAACAACGAGCCCGTACAAGGTCGGTTGATTGTATATATTCAAGGCTGAATAGCAGCACATGTGTTGCTTTCGAGGCGAAAATTCGAAGAAACGTTCCCCCGCAAGAGCGATAATAAGCATCTGATAAAAGACGAGGGAAGGGAGCCTCTCCGTCTATACGAGCATCACGCAGTTGGCTGTTCCCACTGACCTGGAGAGGAAGTCTATATAAGAGTGGACCGTGCAACATTTCAAATCCCCGGCTGGGGATGCGCGAAAGGACAAAAAACGAAGACATCGAGGGTATACCCACACGGAGGCCCAGAGCAGTCACTTCGGGAGATCGAATTAAGATGTAGGCGAGCGAGTGATTTACGTCGCCCGTGACCCTCTAATTGGCATCCCAAAGCAGCGACACGCGTACACATACGTGCCCACCAAGCTACGCTGTTTTTTTTATTGCCCGTGTGGATGTTTTTTATATCTATATGTATCGGATGTAAATGGCTGGCACCTCCCTTCGTCTCCCCATCTCGCGCGTATGCGTAATTAAACGCGTGGGTGTGTCACTCCCTCCGTCCAACTGCAGAAACAGTCGCTGTCAATTAAGGTATTCCCCAAAGGACCATTGCGCTCGAAACACCAGCGGCAGTGGAGTATTTGCAAATTTTTTATTTTTTTTTACTACTCCGTCCATGTACGCGCGGGAGATCGGATACGTCCATGTTTTTCCTGCAACGCTCGGTTGTAAAAAAATACGGTCCTGTTGGGCCCTTTCGCGCGATTTCATTTTGGGCTTTTTTTTAGAGCAGAGGACCATACACTGTGTTTATTTTTAATAAAGGATTTTTTTCGCACGAGGCTGTTTTCCATGCAGGATGTCCCGCGCGATACTTTTTGTTTGCACGGAAAGACCCCCCGTTTGAATTAACGCTTGGTCACGTAAAACCTCGATTATTACCATAACGCCACACAGCGGACGAACTTTAATTCGGCCTCCCATCGGCCCGTGGGCCAATTAACCCAGTTTGCTCGGCTGTGTTTGAACGCATAAACACGTCCCCGGAGCTCGGAAAAAAAAACCCGCTTTGGCTCCTCCGCTGGAGTTTTGTTTCTGTCCCAAAGCGAGTCTGTATGTATATATGCGCTGGCAAACAGACGGCCCAAGAATCAGTGCTGTCGTTGCCAAAACTTTTTTCCCCCTCCCTTACTCTCGGAGGGAGCGTTTTTTCGAGGGCGGCTCGGTTTCGCGTCAAATATTTTCCCGGATGGCGTATCGGGAAACATTTTGGACAAAAAGTAGATGCTTAGGATAAGAGAGATTTTCTTTTTTTTTTTTTTTTAAATTTCGATCTCGCTCTGTTGCAGGTACTCTTGCTGGTGGGCATCGTCGCCAGCGACAACAGCACTGTCGAGGGCAGCCTGGAGGTTGCGAACGCAGTGGGCAGCTACGAAACTGACCAGGTGAGCTGTTGCAGTAACCCGGGATCAATAATGATATGTGGGGCAAAATTGAAACTTGGCATGAAATAAGTTATCATTGCTTTGGTACTGCAAAGAGTAAAACAAAAATTGGGGTTTTTTTTAGAGTTGATATTAAAAACCAACACCAAAGGACGAGTCAATATTATCGATTGTTTTTGTATAAATTGGTCATTTTAAGGCATCAGTGCAAATCTTCTCTTGTGATCGACCCACGTACCTCATTGATTCAAGTCGAGTCATCGAAGTATGGCAGATTGAAATCCAATATGGTGCTTTTCACGCCAAAGGATTTTCCCTGGGTTTAAAAAAAAAAGGCAAGCCAGCGACATTCGCGCATTTCACATCCGGATTCATGCATAACCATCGAAACGCACGATAAGTCGTACATTCAACGTCGTCGCCTTTGCTCCGAAAGACAAATCGCAAGTAAAACCCCCCGCAATCAGTCCTCCCGCATCTTTTTCGGCGCTCCGGGTCCCGCGCTCGCAGCCACCCACGCGAACGCGCGGGGATAAATAAAAGAGCCCCGGTGCGGTTCAACGGCTCGGTGTGCTCGTGCACGCGCGTTGCCAAACGTCAACCTACATCTCACGCGCGTGAAAATAAAAAAAAAAATAATAAAAAAATCCGAAAGCCCGGCCAGTCGGAAATGGGTCGCGTGCAACGTCTCTCTTTTTTTTCCACCCCCCCGCGATCGCATTTCTTTTGACTCCCCCTGCAAGCGCGAGACTCTTTTTTTTCTCCCTCGTCTGATATACCCGTCCTCTTTCTCGGTCTACCCCTGCACTATTGTACACCGGTGGCGTACGTGCATGGACTCGAGAGTACACCCTACGTAAGGAAAAAGAAACCGTACACGGCTGATGAGCGCACGGGGGTGTATAATACACACAAGGTTTAAGGACGTTCGGTAAAGACAGAACCCTGTGATGAATATTTTTGAAATTTTAACCAGACGTTTTTATTGTTGTTACAACGAAGCTGTTAAAATTTCAAGAGGTTCGTCTGTTTCGTTTCCGAGATATTGAATTTCAAAGTTCAGTCATTTTAACACGGTTGCTTATGAGGAAACCTATAAAACGTCCTTAATTTCGTTATTTGCCGATGCGTTGGGGGAACAAACGATGCTTGACGAGCCGAAGCTCTGCTGGGTGTAAAATTGTGGACCTTTATGACTCTGCTTGGGAAGGAAATCTTTGACTTTAGGCCAGATGATGGACTAACAAATTTTGATCGAGGATGTATATTCGGCAGAGGGACAAAATTCCAGCTTACCAGAGGCGCCCATCCGCAGTAGAACAAGACGAGGTTCGACGAACCTTTGGAAGGGCGTGGAGACCTCTTCGGGGGTGACGGGCGAGAGGAGGGAGTGGAGAGGCTCTCAAAATTCATGAGCCTAACTTTTCATTTTCGCCCATCCGGCGCATTTTCACTTTTCCACCCTCCCTCTCTCTCTCTCGGATCCTCATCTCTTATTCCACTTTGCACGTACATACCCACACGCCCGTCTGCATTCGCACTCAGCCTTGCGTCCCTTTTCGAAGGTTTGCCCAGAGGATGGGAAGACTCTCTGTCCCGTTACTCGTGCCACCCTTTTTTTTTTTTTTTTTACTACTTGTCAACCATTGATTTGTCATAGTTTTACCCACGAGTGCCACACGTCTCACCAACGTCATTTACATTCTCGACTTACGCTTGTCTATATTTGTCCTCAAACTTGCCCTTACACCTCATACGGGCGTTTTTGTACTCGCAATTAGTGGTTGGATAACACGTATTGTACGCACGAGTTACGTTTGTGTACACACTCTCGCCCCCGAGGGAACCAACATATCGACATCCTTGAGCATGACCCTACGTGCACGTGCACGTCTGTACCGTGGAGGTAAAATGTCCATTTTTTGCACTGTGCTAATGAGTTTGTGGGTGAAGAAAAAAAAATGCGAGAAGGAAAGAGAGGAGAACTGCGCTGCACGGAGAGTTTTGTAAAGTGGAATTCTCGTTACTTTGGAGCGTGTGTTATACAGCTGGTTGACATAGTTCGGTTGGAAACGTTAGGTACGTGCAAATGGCCAAAAAAAGGCCTCTGTAACCACTATTGTAAGAATTGAATTTTTGTTTGGCCGAGGTTGATGTGTGGCCTTCTGTCTTTGCCGAATAACTCCAGTCTTCCCTGTGGAATCAATTTTTTTCGTTTCTATTTACCAACACCTTGTAAACTCCGAATAAATCCCCGACAAAGTGCATGCTAAAAACAACGGATGAATAACACCCTCTGTCGCGAGGACAAACGACGCCGGCAAGACGCGCTTTTTACAGTCCCGGTTGATGCGCCGCTTAAAACTTTCGCGCAGAATATAAAACAAATCTACGTGCTTTCGTAAAAGCAAAGCTTTTTCCTCTTCTACATCACCCCTTTCCTCTCGCGATTACATGTCGTCGAACCATAGCAAATTTACTTTTCGCATTTTCGTTATCCCACATTTGACGCTCGTTCGTACATTTCGTTGTACCTACGTGTAAATATGCACTTACGCGTATGTATATATGTATATAAAGTCGCAATGCTGTCAATGAGATACGTACATTGTTGGCACGACAATTTTCCATCACCGCGCCGCACCACCGGATCCATATTTTACCCCGAGACTCGGGACGCTAAGATTCTAGCGGCGCATTGACCCGACCGCGTACCTATTTCCCGGATTACACCGAGAAGAAAGTTTTTCTACATCATTGAACTGTAATATCTTTATCGATTGCGAGGGGTTGTCAATGGCAGGGTGTGTGCGAGGAAAAGTTGTGTTTCCATCCAAATCTCTTGCGAAATACAGTTTTATTTAAGTTCTCTCGTTCAAATCGGATTTTACAATAACCCAATCGTGACCATATCTATATCCAGGAACTACCAAGCTGGAAAAGAGTCCTGCGTATTCGCGGAATTCATTATCCCAACAGTCCATTGTCAATCTCGGAGAAGCATAGCTCGCAAACATTGCGAAATCATTTTTTTTTTTTTTTTTTCTTTCAACCCCTATGAAAAATAGACAAACACTGTGGACCAACAATTTATGAAAAAGTAACGTAAATTATTTGACAGCAAAAAAACCTCTTTCCGAAAAAAGTAAATTTGTCCAGAAACTAAAGTCCGCAAAACATGGAAGACAAGTTCAATCATCCGATCCCCCGGCAATCTTGGGCGTAAACGTTGTCGTTGAACTCTTGCGGCGAGGGGACATCCCACGAGGAGGAGAGAGAGAGCGATCGACCACGAGTCGAGAAAATTGTTCACGCGGTCCATTAAACCCTCCGACGAGCATTGGCCGACCAAACGCTGACTCGAACTACTTGAGCTGCAAACGTCGGGCGTACCGTGCAATCGCTCACTTACTCTTGCCTCCCACTTTGTTTTCTCACAGTGGCGAGTACCGAGACGTACATTTTCGTGCTCTGTTTCTACAGTTTCCATAAAAACTACCTATAAAAGTATTGTATGGATCGGTACATCAAGAAACGAAAACACCAAGCTTATTGTACTCTCCATCGCGCTCTTACTCCTGAATCATCTCCCCGAACGGAATCCCGAAAAACGGAGCCACGACCAATCGTACGCCTGTACTATCACACTGTCCCTCCAAAAAACGTCAGTCTGTGATGAAAAAAAAAAAAAAAAAAAAAAAACCAATACCTCTGGCTTACCCTCGGTTATTGCGCGTGTCTTTACACAATGAGCGCCGGCATCGTTGTCTCCTTCGACTTTTTCGCCAGACCAGCATTAGATGAGCCATCCTCCTCTTTTCCCTTCTTCGTCTAGTCAAGCCGTCGACGTCCTCGACTACGTCAAGGGAGCGAAAATTGTCGACTAAGCGCTTGGGTGCTGTAAGCTGTGTACCTTGGTAGGTACGGAGGCTCGAGGGCAGCTTGGTTTATGGATTCAAGCTTCTCTCTCTTTCTGTATGCTTGGGTGTGTGTCTGTCGTATGTGACTCGATTGAGCTCGGAAGCTTAAACGAATCGTTTAGACGTGGTGGTGATTTTTGTTGCTAGTGTATACGCTTTCAATCGGGGGATGGATAGACCTTTTGTTCAAAACGGAGGGTACGTATATGAAAGCCCAACGCGATAAAATCGAGAACTTACTCTGCTGATGTACTAAAGCACCGCTCATGCCTCATCAAGTTCCAAACGGCTCGCCATAAATATTAACAGAGCACTTTATCACCGATAAAATAAAAAAATAAAAAACCCTCCCGTGAACTAAAAGAAGAAAAAAAGATTGTCGGAGTTGGGGAAAAAAGGTATGCGACTCGGGGATGTAGGTACGCATACGTAGACGTGCACTTTGGTGCGTGTGTGTGCGCGCAGTTCCAAGTTTGCCGGACTAATTCCATTAGGGAAAGGTTACGGGCGACGAGTAAAGTGGTAGTTGTAGTACGTGTAACTTGTATGTACACACGGCCTAGAGCTTTACCGTTCAAGAGAGAGAACTATACGATTACCGGTTAAAACGATTACGGATGGGAATAGGTGCACCGAGCACTTTACGCGTGCATCAGAAGGACAGTAGTGCTCGATGTCGAGAAATTGAGCAGATCAATGGGGTGCAACGGAGGTATACTAGCGCTTACTAATATTTTTAAAATATCGGATGTACGTGCAATAATTAACTCGCATAAAATGTCCCTAGGGTGCATGGTCTTGTTTGAACACCGTCCTTATATGGACCGTACCCGTGTATTTCATTCGAAAGGGCCAACATTTCAGACATACATTGTAGTCGTTTGACTTGATTACGAAATATTACACGTGTAGGTTTAACCCCTGCCTTCGTGTCTCCTTCGTTCGTTCGACGGAAGCTGCACGCACCGGCGTGTGGATGTACATAAGGAAGAGTCGATATGATATACTCACACGTACAGGGAGGGACCGTGGCTGGCGCACCCCCCGTTAATAATTCATGAGCAGAGAGATCCACGAGCCCGTTATTACACATATTTCTCGGTTTCATTTCTCTCCGCGTATTACGACTCAAATTATGCTCTGCTTTATTTTGCTGCTACAACATCCCTGTGGGTACAAATTGTCCGAGTCGGCTGTGGTTGTATCGTAAATGCCTCGCGTCCCTCATACTCAACGCGGGTGCAGCAGCGAACGCTTGGACTTTGGGTAATTAAACGCGGCCTTTGCTCCCTTCGTTCTCGGACGAGTTATCACATTTTTGGCTTTGGGATTTTTCGGGCAAAGTGACTTTGGTTAGCAATTTTTCGGGTTAGAAACTAAAATGGGTACACATTATACTCACCGCAAAGCTTCGAAAGCTCTATTTCCGTAGAGGGGGAAAAAAAAGGAAAAACAAGGAGGATACGCAGGCAGCGGGCGTAAGTGCCATTAGAGAGGGGCAATTATACGCACGACAAACAGCTCTACCCTGCTCGTTTAACCCTCCACCCCTGCCCATGTATATAGATGTATAAACCCACGGAGTCAAAAGCCCCCTCGGTAGACTTATATACGCGCCCCCCCCCCCCTTCACTCTCTATCGCCATCTACGTGGATCTGTACACACGATTCCTCGGTGTACGTATAACTCGGGTATTTATTGAAAATTCCATAAGTGGCACGTGTATGTATATACATGCCCACGAGTGTAAGTACGCAGGCGAGCAAATTTGATCCGTGTACACATATCATTACCTGTACAATTTACGAGTGATTACCCGCGCCAGGCACGTCTGCTCGGCCGACCCGGGCGCTAATGATCCACTCGATTATTTATTTGGCACGATGTGCGGCTCAGCTGCCAATCCAACAGGGCCTTATACCCAATTCGCGCTGTGAAACATCAGCTTAAATTGACGAAGGTAATGGCTATTTTTTTTTATTATTTCATCGACATGGATGATAAGCTCTATGATTTCAAACGATGCTTTCTTTTTGGCTTTAGACGAGGTGTATTTTTTACTCGGGAATATTGGCAACTTTATTTATTATAGGTATTGCACTCCGTGGTGACAAGTCGCAACCATACTTTTCTCATTTGTCGCCCCTGTGGGATTTTTCCGGCATTACAAATCGATTCTTGATTCCTGAAGTGGCGTAACGATATTCCGCGAATTAGTGTACCCTCCGTTTCTACCATAGAACGTTATAATCTCACGGTCGATAAAAGAGCTCTATCGCGCGCTAAGAGCGGGGGGGAGGGAGGAAAAATTGCAAATTGCTCTCGGAGTGAATTTGAAATGTTCTTCCATAGAGATGGGTCAACTCGATTTTCTAGCGTTTCGTAAAATTTTATCGATTTCTGATTACACGGCACCGCGGAAAAAAAAATGCCCAGGCTATGCTTGGACCGTGTACTGGATTAACTTGGCGTTACTCGATACATAATCAATCCATGAAATATATGATTTTTTTGTTTCTTTTTCAAGTATCCAGGTGGTACGCTCTTTTGCTTAATTTGTAAACTTCCTAGGGTTAATTACCATAGTAGTATGATATGTGCAAAGCTCACTCCTCGATAAAATCTAAAATCGACAAAGGTTTGAAATTCGGGGCATCTCAACAGAGCCCATGTACAGCGGCACATCTCCGATTGGCGCGTAAAAGCAACGCTCTCCCCCTGCCCTCCCCCCTTGGTCATCCTCGCGGAGATTTAAACGAAGCACTGATTTAGCCTCGCGGAGATTGCGCTCGGGGGCGGCCAGCTGGAATTGAATTTTTTACGAGACGCCTGCCCCGACGAGATTAATCCTTTGTGACTCCCACGCGCGCGCCCGGGACCTCGTATACAACAGGGTAGATTATGCCGAGACTCCGTCGTCAGTCCTCTTTAAGATATGCCCGGGGCCATACGATACTTAACGAGGGAGAGACGGGGATTAGAAAGAACGAAAAAGAAAAAGATAGGGAGAACGTGTACATGAGCGCTATTTTAGAGTCAAGGGCGATTATACGCCATGGGTGTTTAAATGGTTGTTTTCTTATGTTCTTTTTTTCAATCTACCAACGGTTTATGAATCATCGCTGCTCCCTCTTCGTCAACGGCCCTGCACATAAAAGGTTTACTATCTTTCGAATCGCTTCTTTTCTCCCTTGTTCTATTTTCCACTGCCTGCACTCGAATTACGTAAAATCTCTCTGTAAGTATAGGAGGCCGTTCACGTTTTTGATGGGATAACTTTTTTGCACCCTACGTGAATCTGCTACACAGTTTTCGGGGGTGAAAAACTTTCTTTGGGTATCACAACGAGCGATGTGTGTTTTTCCGAATGCGAGCTTGCCAATTTTTTTTTTTTTTCCTCCAAGGTTTGTTTGTTCATTTTCCCTGTTTTTTGAAGGGAAATGAATGCAAAGTATCAGAAATGGGTGGAGCAACAGAAGATTGACTACGAAAAGATTTTTACGATGATCTACATGGGACGGTAAAATGATTAACATTGCGAAAGTTTTTGGATATCGGTCGGTACGAGAGCCCAACCCCTACCTTCGAAACAGTCAATTAGTCCGTCAACTCCAGTGAAAGGCGACGACAAAAGGCACGGAGCACGAGTGTGAAAATTGCCGAGGGCCAAACGTAAAATCGACCGAAAGTATATTTTCCCAGCAACATCTATATCAAGGGGAAAAAAAGACTTCCTCTCGAAAGCCACGCTCTCTCGACTACACGATGCTCGAAATAAGTGCAAAATAAGGTACACCTTTGCCCCTGGGCTACTGCACCGACTGTGATACACGCTTTATTCTTTCCGCAGCACCCACTCGACCCCTTATACTTGTACATTATACCGTCTAGCTCGGAGTTGCACTTTTTTCTCCCCAAAACCCACCCTGTGCGTGTTTTCAAGTACACAAGAGGACTCCACACATACGTGGGCGCGAGAAAAGCAGCAAACGGAAAGTCGATACCAAGCCAAGAGCAAGAGTATGTTTTTTCCCAACCATGGGATACCGATTTTCGCGTCCCCGCACACGTTAGGGCGCCCGTACAAGAGTGTAATATCGTTCCCCAGCACAATTGTACGGCGCTTAATCGACGCCTACTCGGGGTCTTTTTTTTATCCTCGTAGGTCAATTCTTCCGATCTGTCCCTCTTTCCATTATGTTATATGCCCCGGACGCGCTTTACGAGCCCAAAATAACCTTTCCCTCTCTTCCTCCTCACTGTCTCATCTCGTATTTACGGGCGATCGCAGGCGCGTAAAAAATTTACGACACCTATTCACGCCCCGAGTGTCCTCATTTTCCCCTTATTCTTGGCCCGAGATGTTTTGAATCCTGATGCTCGTCCCTTTTATAACTCGCAAAAAAAGCCCCCATTTTGCCGCTTGGACGTTTCGTAGGTCGTCTGGCTTTTAGCTATGAAGGAAAAAAATTCTTTCCCGTTACGAAGATCGAATTATCGGGCACCATTCATTGTTTCCTCGGAAAAGTCTGTTTTCACGAAAAAAAAAAATCCCCCACGGGAACAATTATTACCAAAACAATCCACATTGGCGTCGTACACCAATTACTCGTGGCGACGATACACTCAACTCGGCATTATCTCCCATCCGGATGGCAACGAGCAACCAAAATTTGCATAACTCGATCCTCACACATCGCGCCCTAATAACTCGACAAGCACTGCTCCATTACACCAACGCTGCGCGCGATGGTTCTCTGCCTTCCTCTCCTCTCGCGTTTTAATATTCCAATCCCACGAGTGCAAATGAGCGCTCTCGCACGTGCGAGCCCAATAAATATCGCGTAGGCACTCCGCCACGTGGGCGCCCTCCAGACGAGCGATTGTGTTCCTTCGCGCCGAGAGCCCCTCCTTAACAATAACAATGTGCACCCGCTAAACGCGTTACGTGTGCACGTGACCAGGGGGTATACCTACATGGGCGCCGATACAGCCCGGGGCCTGATAAATATTAATAATACTCGCGCGCCCGAGTGCATTAATTCGTTTGCAATGGCTCTGTCATTGAATTTGCGTGCACCACGCGCGTGCTGCGATTACTCCTCCTCCTCCTCCTCTCCCCGTGCGCCGATGTGTAATCACGACGCTTTGCTTGGTGTACAATCCTTTTTTGTTTCTGCACATCAGACAATTCATCGAGAAAATCTTGGTGCAAGATGAACGTGTGTTCGTCAACCTTGTACTCTCTTCACGAAAAGTAGAGCACCGTGAAAACTACTCGCAGTGAGATTATTTTTTTTTTTTACATTGGAAAGTACTGGTGTGCGTGCGTATGTCAACGCGGGGATTTTCCAGTGAATTTACATGCTGTGGTAGACGCGTGGGTGGCTTTGAGATTTACAATTTCCCTCTCAATAAGACGCCGTTCGGAAAAGTTGGTCCCCCGTCGCTGAGCTACGTGATGTTCCTTTGAACGCGTGCGCCGTTGAAAAAAAAAAGCTCAAAGATACGGTAGATCCAAGACTTTGATTACGACGTACTTATACAAATGAATGTATCCTCAGTTGCGTCAAAACGAGATCTCCCGCCGGTGATAAAAGCGTCTTCCTTTTCCACGTCAACGTCGGGAGTTGCCGTCAGCTCGGCTGCTCTCTAATCCAAATGAAAACACTCCTCCCGGCTGTTGGACTGCCGTGCGCCACAAAACGGATTAAAACGGCTATGCCACGAATGCGTCGAGGGAAGAGACATTCTTCCTGTCACTCCGCTCTTGATTGCGACGTCAATCGTTAACTCTGCGGATCGAAGGTACCCGGAGACAAGCCCAAGATGGGAAATGAAAAAAAAGAAATCTCGACACCCGATATACTCCCAACTGGAGCCCCCCAACCCCCCCAAGTAATCGTCGCATTGTCCGGAAAGAGATCCGTCTCTGGACGCGGCCGAGCGCGCCTGGATTACAAAAATGAGCGTCTCTAAAAACACCCTCGCTCCGTTTCGATAATTTGTGAGTCCAATGGGGAAGAAATGGTTTTCCTCGAGATAGGCAGGACGAATCGACAGCCAAAGACGCGCTTAGCCTCTCGCGCGTGAATTTCTCTCCGCGGCTACACGGGCGCCATTGTCTTTTCTTTGGGACGAAAAGGACTCGGGGTTGAATAATGCAGGCCCTCCCTCCGTCCATCTCCGTTCCTCGGCAACCATTTGATAGACACAGCCGAGCCTTTTGATGAAAGGGGGGTGGCTCGAGCTTTCGCCGGGATGTAGGCGATGGAAATGAAAGGGAGCGGCTGATTGTGGAGCAGGGGGCCTGGAAAATCGGGAGGGAAATGAGGAAAGTTTTGCCGTGGCGGAGCCTTTTGGATTTTTCGGGCCTATGCGCGAGTTGGGATTGCTCTTCTCCGGTGCCCCGTGGAACAAATGAATCGCATCGAGGTGCGCGGCTGGGGTAAAAAAGAAGCAATTTTTTTTTTTTTTTTTTTCTCTCGTCAGTCACACCCGGAGCTAGACACTGACAAATCAAAGTCTACTCTCGAACGGGTCCGATGGAATTGATCATCACGAAAACCTTGCCACGCCGGATAACTCGAGCTCCCTATTTTTGTGCACAAAGAGGACTTTACGGTCACTGGGTCGCAAGAGTTAAAGGACACCTCGAGGATATACAAAAGTACGTACGATGAAACTCGCGTCAAGAGGCGAGGATTGTTCCAAAGAGCCACTCGTTTCACCTTGGCAGTTTTTCACTCTCTCGATTTATACAAGTCATCCATTTGAGTAACACCCGCGATACAGAAGAGACAGAGAGTTCGTACAAGATCAGTGCACCACTTAAATTCTGCGTCCGCGATACATAATAAGTATAAATACTCGTGGTGGTATTTATCATTCGCCGCTAAACGACGCTCGGGACACGCGATCGCGTTGATTGATGCGCCCACTCTCGCGAGCAGCGAAGAAAAATGTCCAAAGGACTCCCCCCTCCCCCGCTTGCAACATATTTCAAGAGATTACAAGCGCAGGATCTTGTGTATATTCCACCCATTAAAAGAAAATACCTGCGCCCTGCGAAGGACATCGGTCTCGTTTGGTTGATACCGCGACAAGGAATTCGTTTCTGCGCGTTGCATCAAATCCCCTGTCTTGAAAATAAATGCCCAGATGAGCAAAGAACGGGGAAGGGGGATGAAAAATTGATACAAGGTCGGATCGATTTGGCGGCTCCGAAGATTAATTTCCCATCGGCACTCGCAGCCGACTCGACGAGATCCAGGCCGGGTGTAGCGCGATCAAACATTAACACACGACCGAGAAAGACGTGTACGAGCCGAGAAAAACCTTAAAAAAAAAACCATCCTCGGTCCTGATTCTCTTTCTGGTGTCGCGCGTCGACGCTCCCCGTCCCATCAATAAATCCAGCGACACGCGAGCCTTCGTCAGACGATTCCTGTCTCTTTCACGCACAATGTATATATATCCATACCCTCAAAGGAGGAGCAAAGAGCACGTGGGGGCGGGGGAAGACACGGCTTGCCACTCTGTCGAGGTTAATGCGGAATGAATTTCCCCGGGTATAGCTTTGTCGCAAAAGGCCCCTCTCTGCGATGGCACGAGGAAATGCATCAGCCAAATGGCTGGAAAAGAGGGATCATCGCTCGGAACTTTAGTGGGTGGGGAAAAAAGGGCCGAGGATGCTTGAATAATGCAATCCTTCGACTTTTTGGCTGAAGGGTTTGTACACGCGTATAAGATGGAAGAGTGGACCAAGATTGATTTTAGATTGGGCCCCGGGAATTGGAAATGCCGTTCTTCTCTCCCCCCGAGGCCTCGCGTACTTTGGAATGCTGCCCCTTGGATGGCTCCTCCTCCTCCTCCACGGAAAAGCTGGCTATTCATGCTGTTTTCCATTGAGGTGGGATCTTTTTGAAGAAGGAGTCGTATACTCGAGTAACGAGGGGGGGGGAGGGCAAAAGTGTTGCGATTGTTGTATCTCTGGTATTGGCGCTATCGGTGCCTTTTTTTCCCACGGGAGTAAATTATACATGCTCAAAGAAGTTGAACTGACTGTTGTTTGTTTTGCTGCCACTATTGGGAAAACCTCTCGCGTTTTGATGATCAATGTTTGTTGGTTGTTGGGCGGAAAAAAAAGTGGAAAAAAAAAAGATTTTTCCGAAAAATACGACCGCGAAATATCCGCCGCTGTCAAAATATTTGATCGAGGTGCAATTGAATTGTTTGAGAAGCGAAAACCTTATTTTTTTTTAGCGACCTATATGTGCTGCAGAGTGTTTATTTTCTCGTGCATAAAGTAGGGTCTGGAATAAACGCGATTCTTCGCTACTCTCCAGCGTGTGTTCATTTGGCACAATGTTCAATCGTGTCGAGTGTCAAACCGAGTAGGGTACAGCTAACAAAACGATAGATGTTTCTGTTGAAAAAAAAAATACCCCAGACGGAGGAAATAACAACACCGCATTGTGCATCACATACGTGACACGACTAAAATAAAACTCGACACGATAACAATAATCCCATCATCTATGTATACCCATCTTTTATAACAGCGGTCCGAAGATCGGCCGATTTCGACCAAGTATAGGTACCACCATCTAGCCTGTAGAAATCCTCATAAATCTCTACCCAACACTTGTCGTTCCTTCAAAATGATCTAAAAAAAAAAAAAAGACTTTTGACCTTTTTACTCGTAGGGAGTCTTGTTTCGTCAAACATATATATCTCTCTTGGTCAAGCGAGAAAAGCCCACTCCGCGGAAAAAGCTTTCAGACGTATGCATTTTTCACGGGAATCGGCACACTCGCGAGCGAGGAAACAAAAAAAAATGCCAACCAACACCTTGCATTTACATCGGTCCTCGCGTGTTTGCACACGTACACCCACTACAGGTGGTAATTACAGCAGATCGCGCGATCGAGTTTGCATTTGTAATGGAGAGGATCGGAGGTGCGCGGCTGCACGTGTTCGATCGTGATGTTTGATCAGTGGCTGACAGAGTTCGATATTCTTAGCCATCGTAAGTTACCATCGGGACTGTTTGTCGCCCAAGAACTACTTTGCGTGTATTGCGTACGTTACGATGCGACATTATTGCTTGTCAAAGTTTGGCTTATCGATCCCGCGATCAAACTTGTGTACTTTCAACAACGCACGTTTGTCGTTTGCTCGGGTAATAACCATCAACTGCGTCTTGCATACATATCAACCCTTTATTACAGATGACACTGTATATATTGTTTTGTCCACTATGATATCTAACAACACGTCGATTTAGTCGAAATGAGGATATTCTTCGGTAAACACCAATCGTTTCCTTATATTGCCTCACTTGAGTAACAATGTCATCGATCGATACACGTCTCTTTGGACAAAACAAACTTTATTATTTATTCCTTTCCACGCGATATATATTGTACAAGCGCAAATTCTTTTTTTTTTTTTTTTTTTTTTTTTCTAGAAATCCTCTCCGACGTAAGAAGTTGGAGAAAATCCAAACTTTTGTTAACCCAAACAATCCTTAATCATCCCGTGCAGAGATTAACAACATCTCTTCGCTTCGTTGTGATTCCTTTGGAAAATCAGCGAATCATCGTGTACCCCGTATAGCCCCTTGCACTGCCGTATCCATCTTATCACATAACATACAGACTCTGTGTATGCACATACATAATACGAAAGAGTGTCGTATATACTATATGAGAAAAAAAAAAAAAAAAAACAGGGGAGGGGGGCAAAGGAAGAGCCTCGACTAGGCTTCCGTATAAAATATCCAAGGCGAGTAAGGGTACAGAACACGTGGGCCGAAAAAAACTCGTGTCGATACACAATAGAGGTATAGGAAGCCCCGATGAAAAATGCATCCGACGAGGGAGGGGGGACACAAGAGAAGCACGGGAAAGAGAAATTTCACGGCAGACGAATCACTTATTGACAGTCAGAGTCGCTCGGGTCGAGGATACACCCACTCTCTGGTGTTTTGCCGAGATTTCGGTAGTTTGGCAAGGAGTTGCTCACACATAAGCGCGCTAATGGATACGCCGATTCATTATGCAAAGGTGTCCTCTGAGAAATAATGGCATGTTTTTTTGTTTTTGTTTGACGAAATGTTGATCCTTCTTTCTGATCCTACAACGATGACTGTATACCTTGCTACTGAACTAACGAGGCATTGTATTCTTTGTTACAGGGAAGCTCGTCGGGAGAATGGACACCCTGCTCGAGGTGAGTACCTATGTGCTTGTTAAGTATCGTGTAGCCCTGATGCTTGGCTCGTCCGGATGATGGAGAAAAAAATAACAATGATCGGAAAATGATGTTTGGCATAATTATGACAGCCCTACAATGCAGTGTTGAGAAAAAAAAGGCCATTTGATTCTCTCGCGATTATATATAAAAAAAAAAAAAAAAACTCGCGAAACCTCAGACTGCGGCACCACCCGTACTCCTGTCATTATTATTCATCGCCTCGAAGATCCGCAGTTCCGCACTGGCGAGAGAAAAAACGAGTAACCTCCTCCTTTCCACCCAAAGAAGAAAAAGCAAGAAGAACAAGACAGCAATAAAAAAAAAAAAAAAAAAGAAAGGTGGAGAGGAGTGAGCTCTGAGAGTCGCTGTATCGAGACGGCGAAGGGGGGGAGGGGAGCACAAAAGTCTTGCTTATTCAACGAAAGCGAAATTACCACTTCAGGTCTCCTCCACCCCCTGCCCCTCGACGGTTCACTCGGCGCCCATTGTGTCTCAATCAATTTCTCGGTTGTCTCGCTCGCTGTACACCCATTACAATGAGCTCTCTCTCTCTCTCTTTCCGCTAAACGTTTCGGCTTGTGTTGTTTTTTCACCCCCTCCTCCTCGGCTTACACGCGTAGGTATATACATCCCAGAAGGGCCTCTTTAGCTTTCCCGGCGCGCGCGGATTCTCGGCGATAACTTTGCTCGCTCGCGTTTCACGGAGAAGAAAAGGAGGTCCTGGCTGCGGGGCCGGGACGGGTAATTTATGAGTTTTATAAGTTCCCTCGGACTCGAGCGGGTCGCCCTCGGAAACGCCTATTTTACGAGCCCGCGCTGCGCCCGTCTCCTTACATCTCCATCGATCTCTCTCCTCCCCCCCCCCCCCCACGTCCTCCGTTGGGTGCCAGCTCTGTTTTCCACCAGAGTTTTTAGCTTCGCTTCGGGGCCGAACACCGCGGGTACGTATATCTCGTGTGCATATGTTTGGGTGACCGAATCACCGCAAGGCTTTTACAGGGCTTCCCTCCGTTTTCTCCCCCTTCCTCTCGGTATCTCTTACAAGGACCTTTGCGTGTCCAAAATATCGCGGCAATCGGTACATAATGTGGCTACTTGGTGGGTTGAAAAAAAAAAAAAACAATTAACTATTTCCTTTTTTCATTTGCCAACTGAAACATTATTATCAAAAAAAAAGCTCCACCACTACATTGTTTTCCGGTGACCTAGGTCGGGTGAATTCAAGGAAAGGAGGAAAAAAGAAACTCCGCGCTAGAGCGGAAGATCGGAAAAAGTACCCTGAATCATCAGTTGGGGGAGGGGGGAAGTTTGGCAAAAAGGCAGCTCGAGAGCCCAGAGCGCCGGGGTTATAAGTCATTGTTGGCGAAAAAAAAAAATGTGGGTCGCCCCTCGACAAAAAGATGGGTTTCAGGGTCAAACGTTATACATCGCGCGACTTACCCCCTACACTCCGCTCGAATTGGTGCTCCTTTTGTTCGTAAAGTTGCAAAAAGCACGAGTTTTCCATGATGAATAGATAATAACTATAATCTTTTCCATTGTGTCCCGATAAAACCGGGGAAAAAAAACACCAAAGTAATATCATAAACAACTAAAATCATCATCATTAGCAATAACGAAAAAACCAGAACAAAAACTTTATTATGTGCAGGAGCTGCGGGGGCGGTCTGTCGAAGCAGCAAAAGCAGCGATGCCGGCGGAAGCCGTGCAAGAGTCGGAACATCAAATACAAAGTTTGCAACGTGCAGGTACGTGTGTTTTATTATTACAGTTATTATTATTGTTGTTATTATTACTAATATCACATTATAACCCTTACATGTACACTCCACGAGTTTTTTTCCCCCACGCGATAATTACTACATGATCTTCATTATTGTTGTTATACTATAAGCGGCTGTTACCACTGCGCTGGAAAGATATAGGTACACACTTGGGCTTCCCATTTCTCTTGCTCTCGGTTTCTCCCCGTAGAGTGGGCAGCCGAACAAATTAAACTCAAGTTCTCGCGGCTTTGCCGCTACACGTATACACCACGTGTACACGCGTACATACAAACTAGCTGTAAACTCTCTGGGAGTTGGCGATAATATATAACTCGAGCGGTGATGCTCTTCTCCTACCCACCTACCAACTCCTGCGAACAGGTGATTTTCGGGGGGAGTGAGATAATTTCCGAAAATTGCCGACGCGTCTCTCGCTCCGTTGTTTGCTCTGTCTCTTGTGTAATGGTACACAAGTTCCGTGTGCCGTTGCTCGATTTTGTCCCTCGCTCGTTTATCTTCGAGTTGATGCTTGTGCTGCTAAAATGAGCAATCGCGCAAGACAATGCGTTTCTCGTCCTCCACTCGGATTTTCATCTTCACAACAAACACGACTCTACACGCCAAAGCGTGTCCCTTTGAACTTTTGAACTTTATAATTGAACGCGCGTATTTGGAGTTAATTAAAATAACGCTCTGGTGCATCAATTGAACCCCCCCCCCCCCCCTTAGTGTACTTTACATGGGCGCCTATAGCATAAACAACGAGAGTCAACTTGTATACATATACTTATTTCGAGCTGATAATTATCCGTACCCAAAGTTTGCCCGCCTTGTGTCATCGCACCTACAGCGCAAGACAAGTCGGGTTGTAGTTAATTATTGCAAATTAGTTTACTTGCCAAGTTGGCATTCTTCCTCGCGGTTGAATGCTCAAACGTAAGGCGCTCGTGTGGCGAAAGCGCCGAAATACAAAATGATCCTCCGAACGCCTCTCTCTCTCTCTCTCTCTCTCTCTCTCTCTCTCTCTCTCTCTCTTTCTTTTTCTACAGAGACCATCTGGTACGTACACTTATGTGGGTAATGCATTCGCAGGTTCACGGCTCGCTATGCCCAGCCTGTACGCGCATTACTCACGCAAACGTAACAACTGAGCCTGGGATACAGATATATATATATATATATATATCTGTGAAAAAGGGAGCAAGCCCGTGGCGGATGACTCGACCCACATTATTCCATCCACCCTCCCCTTACCCACGCCTCCCTTTGCTACTGCAAAATGCTAGCCCCTGGCGTACGTGTGGGTATACTCCGTATGGACTGTATCCTTCTGATCCAGGACGAAAATTCCACACCCCCTGCCTTCATTCGAGGCCTACATACGTAATACGTCTGTGTTTGAACGTTGTTGACCCACAACCGTATAATACGAACGGAGGCTGCTGTTGCCACAGATTTCGAGGTATATACGAGGATACATATGTATGCACGTGTAAGCGTGTGTGCGATTTTGTAGAAGGCTACGGCATTTCCCTCTCATTTTTTTTTTTTTTTTTTTTTTTCTTTTCTTTTTGTCGTCCCAATGAGCGGAGGTTCGGAAGACGTAATCACTAACTTATTGCTTATATGAGTGGCTTTTTCTAAGCAAACCGCTAACCTATTGTAACCTACCGTCGTTTGTTTTGCCATTTTGCCAGGGCGACGCATAGGAACTTCGATACCAATGGATAAAGGATAGGAGAGCGTATTTGTAGGGCTTCGTAGCTACGTTTCGTATTGGCGTCTACGTCGCCACAGTGGCGACGGCAAAGTCAAAAGCCGGACTTGTGTATGTATCGTTGCAAGTGACGACGTCCTGTTGGATGGACTATTTACGACCCCCGGGTGTACTACTTCCGCTCGGAGTTTCTTTTACGGGTGTCCTTTTTGAGGATACTATTGGCACGAAAAAAAAAAAAGTCAAAGGATACTTGTTCTTACACATGGATAGTAATTCATTCGACGCAGCAACGATTCCACATAAGGAGAAAATCCAACCGGAAAGGGTTTACGGATAATTTTTCCATTCCCCCTAAGCAGTTCCCTTTCTAGCGTAGCATTTAAACACGGATGTAGCGATGTTGTTACACCTACCCGAGGGCGTATGTTTATACCGCAAAGTTTCTTTAACTGCACGGATTCAATTCGCGGACGCATGGCTACTCACCACGAGAAAATCTCGCCCATCTCGCGGTGGAGCTCTATGCAACGCTTTGCCTGTGCGCTCCCGGAAAGCTTAGCGAAGTGAATTTCCTTTTTTTTTCTCTCTCTCTTATACGGACGTTATTCCATTGGGTGGCTTTATTTGGAAAATCCTGTTGGAATTTCTCTATGTAATTGTGAGCTAATGAAGCGTGAAAAGCAAAAAGTGTAAAAACTTTTCGAAGAGATGAAAAAGTTCGGAGTGCGAATGATGGACACGGAGACTTACGAGGTTGTAACTTTAGTTGTACCTCTAGTGAAAGAAAAGACGTTTTATTGAAAAGTTGAAAGGTTTAATTATTATAAATCTTATGGCTATGTAAAAGCATTTATTGTTGATTGATTCTTCAATCAGCTTAAAGGGGGAAAAAAAGGGAGAAAACATTTACTCGTAAGAACACTGCGACAACTGTAGAAATCCGCTGACAATTTCGCGTCCAAGATCCGTGTAGCGGAACGCTTTCCGGAACAGCTCACAAGAAAAAAAAACAACAAAAACGAGAAAGCAAAAGAACAGAGAACAATATAAAAACAATACACGTCTCGACAACAGAAACACGTGCAAGGGAGGGTGGAGGGGGATTTGCTTTGCCAAGGGTCAGTCTATGGTTATTTTAGCCGATGAATAGCGACTTTCCTGCAGGTAGATTGCCACTGCGTGTACATACAGGTATTACCACCGTGGTGGCTCTCCCCTATACCCTGGAAGAGAAGGGAAACTAGGTCAAATTTGCTGAGCACGAGCCAGCAGACATGTTGATGATAATGATGATGACGACGATGATGATGATGATGGTATGCTCCCCAGATTCCTGCCCCTGTGTATACCTGTATATGGTATACCTGTATATATATGAGTGGTAACACCCTGCTGGTTGGCCGGTCGATTGGTGGAGTGGCCGTGTGTTGATGTTCTATACGGTAAAAGCATGGCTATTCATTTACGTGGACCGATAGGCGAACGACTCGCTGTTTTTTTTGCGTTTTGAATGAAAAAAGTTTGAGAATCTAGAGTGATGGCGTGTTTTTTTCATCAGTGTAATGTTATCTGCGTGTTTTCTTATACCAATCAGTGGTGTGATTTTCAATCACGTTGAATTGGTATCGTTTAATATCATGAATCAGTTTCGCATTTCGTTCGCCCAACACTTTGGAGTCAAGTATTGAACTACTTGAACTTTTTGATGATATTAAAGGTTTGACGAGGACTCTTATAAACTGGATCGTTCAGCTCGCGGTGATGGTTGATCGGTTGGAGTTTGTACTACTTTTGAACTTTGTCAAACAAACGGAAAGTTGTGTTTACGTCTTATATTTACAGAGGCGTGGCGTTTTTAAGTAATTGAAACCGAGTTCAGTTAATATGGTTAGTGTAAATTTAATAAAACTACTCGGAACTAACAACGTGACCGTAACACAATGTAAAATATTATTCGCATTAATCCTCACCTAAAACGCACACATGGTTGGACGGTTTCATTGAAAAAATAATTTAAAAAGGGGGAGAAAAAAGCGCGTAAATTATTCACGCATCAAAAATCTGTGAGCGACATGAAACGCGAGCCCGTCAAAAGCCGCGAGCAAGCGAAGCGGGTTCGAAGCCCGGCGTCGAATAAAAGTGGACGCCCCGGCGCAATCTCGAGAGGAAAACTCACATGGTGTTTATACAAAGCCGCTCCTGGCGTAAACGGCTACACAGCCGTGAAACCCACTTGGCGTAAACACACCGCGCACCTGCCGATTTTTTTTTTCATGTTTTTCCTTATACACTTCCCGCACCTCTTTGTACTTACCGGTTTTCTTCGTTTTACAGCTCCTCACGAGTGCGCGCCCGATTCCTTTGTACGCGCGTGAGCTGAATTTGCCTCGACGTATGAGTGGGTGGAGGAGGCGCTCTCTATTTTCGTCGCCTCCCTTTTTCCTCTTTTCTTCATTTTCGCGAAAGAAAAAGTTTTTCCGAGACGACGACGACGACGATAAAGGGTTTCGAGCTCGCTCGTTTTCTTGCTCTGCTTTTGACGATGGGAGGTCGTGGGGGAGAGAAAAAAAAGTTCACGGGCTACAGTTGCTGCTGCGTGTCGAAAATATTTCATCAGGATTTCTCGGCCGTTTCGTCTTTTTTTTTTTTTTTTTTTTTCTTTTTCCTTTAACTCGGTTTGCCGATTCCGGCGAATGAGGTTCCGAAAGTTTTTACGGCCACCACCCGAGTATTTTACTACTTCGCGAAATTAGGGCTGTTTTCGGGGCTCTCGTCCAAAGTGCCGCAACGAATGATGGATCCCAACTTGCGCAAAAAGTCGCTCGAAATCAGACAGGAGCTGATTATCCTTCGAAAAACGCTTTAATCATAAAATTCAACACATTATGGAACGCACCCTCGAATCGTTGTAGCACTCATTGAGGATGTCGACAAGAAAAAAAGCATACCCATTATTCAGCAGTTTTAATTAAAATCCCAGTAACCTTAGCACCTTAGCGAGCGGTGGTGAAACAACCCTCTCGCGTGAGCTTTCAACTCTCCGGAGCCTTTCAAGCTCATACGTTGCGTAAACAGTGGCCCCTCAAGATTGAAACGTTCAAGCTAAAAGCTCACGTCAACGTGCGCTTCGCTTTTTCGAGGGAAATAAAGCATAAGCAGCCGACCCCTCGATACGGACGCACGAACTGCTGGAGCACTTGTGCTGCTCGAGAGAAACAGGAGCGAGGAAACACCGGGACGTGACTAGTTGTACGTGTACGTGTGTGTTTATAAGCCGGCTAAAAGGTGCCGTAAAGTAGGAGAATACGTCTTCCTCAGCTGGTTTGTCGGTTTTTTTTTTTTTTTTTTTTTGCGGTTTATACAGTACCTCACCCGATGCTTATAAAAAGAACCGGCTGCTTCAGAATATACGGTCTTTCGAGCTTTGCGTTGCGGACACGTTCCGAGCTGATGCTTGTTTTACCTCAGCTCGAGTATTGTTTCGGCGTTTCAGGGGAATAACGATAATTTGCTCGTTGCAAGGTGTTCCACGAAAAAATAAATGCTCCCTGATTTGTTATTTTATCTCGTTATTCTCGTTCGTTAATTATTGTGTGTTTTATCGAGAGATAACTCTATGGAGATGTTTAAGCCTACGTTCCAGGAAAATGCAACTCAACGAGAGAGAGAGAGAGAGAGAGAGAGAGAGAGAGAGAGAGAGAGAGAAATGATATCAACGATCGGAACAAAAAAAATTCAAAAAACGAGTTTCCAATTGCTAATTGACCATAGGAGCTGGCGTTGCATAATTATTGGAGCTAAAGAAAAAAGGAAGCCCCGATTTGGCTCGGCGAAGCTCCAAAATGAAATTGATCCGTTGTACCCGCAGAAGCCGGGAGGAAAGGGAGGAGGATTACAAGTGAAAGTTGCTCGTATACCCGTAATATGAGCGGTCTCGCGAAAATGAAGACCCTCTGAATGGCCCGACCGCGGTTACTGTGTATACTATATACACAACAACGTACTGCACCCATCGATGTTCTGAACCTCACGTATACCTGTACGCGAAGTGAAAGAGCTTGGCATCTAACTCGTGTTCATAAACTCGGAATGTTTTGCCTTTCCCGAGAGTACTACATTCTCCCTTACTTTTTCCGCCACTCTATGAAACGACTTTCCAACACCACCGCGTATTCAAGCCCGGCTTGGTGCTCGGTTGTGTACCGTGAATGCTGCGGGAATTTTTTTTACGTTTATGGCTTCAAATTTTTTTATTTAATTACTGTTTGTAATCATCTGCTAAAAATACTACTATTGACGAAATCAATTGACGTTTGGTTGCAAGATAATCGAAGAAACTCGTTTATTTAAGTAGTAAAGGTCAAGTTAGGTCAGACATTAGATAGACTCGAGATTTTTGCTTTTTCGTGGCTTTTTCTCAAACAAGTGTCTGTGTTAATCTGTTGGATGTACTACTTAAATGAAAAATATTTCCAACTATTTTGTATCGAATCACGTAATTACCAAAAACTATTATGCAACAAGTACTAATAATCAAATCGGTACTGTAAAAGTTTTTTTTACCACTGCTTAAAATTGGCTACTAAAAAGACTTTTTTGAGTAAAGAAAATTTTTTATTTTATTGTGTGATAATTAAATTAACTCTTCTTCATTTTCAGTAGTAAAAATCGAGTTTTGTCAGACATCCAATCAATTAAAGCTTGTTGCATTCAAATTTAGCTATATGCCCTTATAGACTTGAAATTTTTTCTTAAGTTGTATGGATATTATCTATTAGATGTACTACTTCAAAAAAAACATTTTAAACTACTTGCTATCTAATCACATAATTACCGAAAACCCTTTATTTTGCAAGTATTAAAAAATCGGAGTTGGTACTTTCACAATATTTCTTTCAACTACTGCTTGAAATTGTCTACTAAAAGAACTACTTTAAAAAAAAAATTATATTTTATTGTGTGATAATAAAATAAACGCTTCCCTATTGTAAGTAGTAAAAGTCGAGTTTTGTCAGACATCCCATTGATTAAAGCTTATTACATTCAAATTCAGCTGTGTGCACTCAAAGACTTGTAGCTTTTTCTTTAATAGTTGTCTAAGTATATCTATTGCATGTTTTAAAGAAAAATGTTTCCAACTATTTACCATCTAATCACGTACTTATCGAAAACTCACTGTTCTACGCGTGCTAAAAATGGGGTTAGAAAATTTTTTCCTACAACTACTGCTTGACATTACCTGCTAGAAGGACTACTTTATAAAAAAAATTTTTATTTTATGGCATGATGATTAAACCAACTGTACAATCTTATAAGTAGTATGATTCAAGTTTGATCAGACATCCAGTTGATTCAAGCTTATTACCTTTAAACTCAACTATGTTCACACATATATTATACTTGTGGCTTTTTCTTGAATAATTATCTGTGTAGGTCTATTAGCTGTACTACTTCAAAGAATAATAAATCAATCTGTTTCGTATTCAGTCACATAATTACTATAAAACTATTATACTGCAAATACTAACAATCAAATCAATTTTTTTTCTACCACTAAAAATTGTCTACTAAAGTATTTTTTTTTTTTTTTGAGCTAAGAAAGTTTGATATTTTATTGTGTAATAATTTAATCAACTCTTCCCCATTTTAAGTAGTAAAATCGAGTTTGGTCAGACATTCGGTTGATTCAATCTTACTGCATTCAAATCAGCCATGTACACTCAAAGACTTAAAACTTTTTCTTAAATAATTGTCTGTGTATATCTTTTATATGAGCTACTTAAAATAAAAATATTTTAAATTATTTGCCGTCTACTCACGTATTAATCAAATATCATTATTCCAAAAGTGCTAAAAATCGAGTAGGTACTTGATTTATAATTTTTCTCATAACCACTGCTTAAAACTATTAGCTAAATGGACTACTTTTAAATAAAATATTAAATATTTATTTGTGTGATATTAAATGAAACCTAACCCCCTTTTAAGTAGTAAAATTCGAGTTTGGTCAGACATCTGGTTGATTCATTCTTATTGCACTCGAATCAGCTATGTATCCTCATGTATTTCTAGATTTTTCTCAAATGACCTTTTGTGTTCGTCTATTTGATGTACTAACTACTTCAAAGAAAAATATTTAGAACTGTTTGCCGTCTAATTGCGTAATTACCAGAAAACCATTGTTTTGCAAGTACTAAAATCGAGAAATACTTTTCACATTTTTTTTGTAACCACTGTATTAAAGTAGTAAAAATCGAGTTTTTTTAGACATCTGGTGAGTTCGAGCTTTTTGAGTTTTCGTTCATGTACTAGTGGCTTTCAATGGTTCTGAAATTACCGTCTGTATTTGTATGAAAATACATTATTCTGCAAGTCCTAAAGATCGAGTAGATACTTTTACCATTTTTATCTTAGCCACTGCTTGAAACCATCATCTGACAAGATCTCTTTTGATGTACAAATATTTAATATTTATTTGTGGATTATAAAATAAACTCTTATCCAGTGTAAGTAGTAAAGTTTGAATTTGGTCAGACATTCATTTGATTCAAGATTATTGCGTGTGAAAGTTCAATGCAATCATATAATTGTGGCTTTTTCTAATATTACTATTTATAGTTGTCTATTAAATGTGCTACGTTAAAGAAAAATATTTGCAACTATTTGCTATCTAATCAAGTAATTATCGAAAAACTATTATTCTGCAAGTCCTAAAAATCGAGTAGGCTCTTTTAAAATTTTTCTTTTAACCACTGCTTAAAACCGTTTACTAAAAAGACTACTGTTGATAAAAAAAAAAGTTTGATATTTATTTTTGTTATAATAATAAATAAAATTTTTCCTATTTTAAGTAGTAAAAGTCAAGTTTTGTCAGCCATTGGGTTGTTTTGAGATTTTTATGTTCCAAATCAGATACTTAATTACTAGTGACTTAAAATTTAATTCGAATCACCGTATATGGCCGCTTATTCAAAGAAATATTTAAAAAGAAACGTGGACTAATTCGTCAACGACTAAAGAAACCTTAAAATCAAGTAACAGGTGCTTAAAATGTTTCTTTTAAACCGTGTTGTTAATTACGTATTTGAAACTCTACTTCAAAGAAAATCTTCAAAACTAATTTTTATTTAATCTCGTGAGAACCTAAGTCATTTTACTTCTTAAGTAGTAAACACCGAGTTTGGTCAGCCACATGATTGTTGTGGCCTTACCGCTGTTAAATTATCACTTTACTCTACTGTACTTATTGATTACATAAAATTTAATACGTGACTCCTTTGAGAGTATGCCTTACGTCTTAAATATTAGTATGTTGGTAAAATGCAAATACGATGGGCTGCATGCGCTACAGCTCTGTTACGTGTAAACTCCTTTAATGTAATCTAAGGTGCAGTTGGTAGTTACTTTGCATGATTACTGCGGTGAATGTTTCACGAGTTTACTGAAATCTTGCTGGTACAACGTTCATCCAACGAGTTTCTCCACCACTAAATTGATGAAATTATCATTCATGTTGTTTTGTAATGAAATGCTGGTACCAATTATTCATGCTATTGTTATCGATTCATCATTGTGATTAATACCCCGAATCAGCTAAAGAATCCGAAAGAGATGAATCAGTGTACCACGATAATTAATTAAACTCTGCGTACAATCAGTAATCTCAATCTTACAGGAGGAACCCCTTGCCTCGGTTTTATGGCGTTTCAAACTGATTAATCGATCGAATTATTAAATCCACCGTTCAAACGAAGCAAGCCAATCATTATTATGGCCAAGCAGCCACAACTCGGTTTTATTTGCGAGATGTACTTGATTATGCCGTCGCTCTTTTATCAGAATCTTATGCCTCGACGTACCTGTGCTATTTACAATCCCTTCTTTAAGCCACACCCTTAAAATAAATCCTAAAAAAACACCTCTGGGTAGAGTGGAGCCAAAGTGCAAAAAGCAAAAGCAGCACTAATGGAATATCGGCCGACCTCCCGTGTACAGTTAACGCAGACCCGTAACGCGAAATCATGCCTTTCCGATAGGACGGCACTATCGGAGGGGTATTTATAGAGCGCATTTTTGCGGCCCAACTCCGTTAAAACACCGCCCAGAGGCCCTTTCGCATCTGTGCTTACATGATAGGGTAAAAAAAAGGAGGCAATACTGATGTTCTTCTCTACGATACATTTCACACCGACACTATTGAAAGTCTTTAATCTGTGTACGGTATTTACCATCCTTCCGAACAAGGGAGCTGTCGATAGCGTTATCGAAAAGAAAGCTCCAATAGGTGCATATGAAAGTAGACTCGAGGACCAACCAACGAAAGTCTATCGAAATGATCCATCAAAATCTATGATACTACGAGCACAAAACAATAAGCCAAGGGGGTAAGTGTGGCAGTGGTCCCAGACATTATTCGAATAACCTCTGCTTGTACGCATTGTACGCGTCGTCGCGTGTGGGAGAGAGCAAACAAACTCGACAGGCTGAACAGCAAAGGAAACAAGAACCAGTTTGCTTGTGGGGGTGGTCCGGTGCTGTGCATTGCCCCGGGCCAGACCAAACACGCGTTGAATTTCGCGAGCGAGTTTCTCTCTATCTCTCGTATGGTTTGATGAAATAAATAAACGCCTGTGACTTGCACATAGTAGCTGCCCTCGAATAATTGTTAATAAACAAAACCTCGTTACACATATAATTTGGAAAATATGAGCTTCAGCTTTGAGAGCGAAACTCGAGAATTATTTTAATGCACCCTGCAGAGGGATATCATTTTTAATGGAATATACATTTTTGTTCTGCGAATTTTCGACTGCAGTTTCGGGAATTTGTAGCAAAAGGATTATTTATTTTTCAATGTACAAATGATCAAAGTACTAATTAATTAATATGCGTTTCAAAGGCAATGCCATTTTTAATGAAATGAAACTTTGTTCTGCGAATTGTTAGTCGTTACAGGAATACGTTACAATGGATTACATTCATTGGGCTCGCGTTGACGCTTCTTTGTGCTTAACTTTCAGTATCGATGATCTTTCAAACATGTTATTTCAAGCACAGATCACGATACCCCGAATCACGCGAAAATACCGCTTTATGATTAACAATCACCATATCTCGCTTGACTATACATGGGGGCTCAAAGTACACCAAACACCGTACGAAACACAAACGAGAGAAAAAAAAAAAACACCCCTAATCGGCCCATCTCTGTCTTTCAGCCGTGCGCCAACGGAGCCGACCCGCGCTCGGAGCAGTGCTCAGCCTTCAACAGCGTACCGTACAGCGACCAGCTGCTCATGTGGTACCCCTACTACGACCCGTCTCGTCCTTGTGCCCTGATCTGCCGCGGGGAGCAGCTCGGCATTGCCAACGGAAACGATAACAACAACGGGGCGAACCTGGCAGTCGCGGGCAACAACAAGGGCCAGCGCGTCGCGAAGGATGAGGAGTACGATTCGGACGAATCGATCGTTGTGCAGTTGGCCGAAAAGGTTCAGGACGGCACGCGCTGCTTCCCCGATGCCCAGGATGTTTGTATCAACGGCAAGTGCATGGTGGGTATATATATATATTGCATTTGGTAAATATCGAAGGATAAAAAATGTGTTATTCGTATTATAACAACAAACGCAAGTATATAGTGCCGAAAAATCGGCAATGCACCCAAAACCTTACTAAATCACGAATTTCGCGATGAAACCCCCAATGCAGACAGGTCGAACTTACGTAAAATACAACGCGGAAGGGAGCAAACTTAGCCCGGCAAAGTTTGTGCATATTACGTGCTGCACAGTTGGCGGTAGTAGTTGTTGTACGGTCGCAATTACCACTTGATCAATTTCGCGTTTCGACGTTTTCAACTGTTGTGCCTTTACGTGTGTATATATACATATTTATATATATATGTGTGTGTGTAGTTATGCGTGTAGTAGGAGGTACAAGAGGGCGCGCGAAGAAAGTAACGCGCAAGTTCCGAGTAACGCGGAACAAGTCGGTAACGAGCTGAGGCGTCTCGGTTAGCGGCAACAGCGGCAAAACGGTAAATGAGCTACGGCTTGTGCGTCTCGAAATGAACGTACACAGGTATACGTGTTCGTCGAGTGGCTGTTTGGAGGAATTGCGTGACTCCTCGTTACATCGATCAGTTATTTAACGAATGATTTTCTTTAAATAAATTACACCTCGATCCTGGTGTACTTTGCATTTTCGCCGCCAATTGTTTTACTCCGAAATCCTTGAAACGCGTTGCGCAACCCCTCACTCATAACTCCTCGTGAATTTATCGCGTCAAACCGAAGGTGAAATTAAATCGAGAACAATTACACCTCGTCTTACCTCCGGAGAAATGATTTCTGGCTGGAATTTCCCAACGAGGGGGTGGAAGGGGCCTGTATAATAAGGAGGTACCCGTGCCCTCTCTTGTCCTCTAATGGGCAGACAAATCCTCTGCACCCGAGACTGCCTGTTATACACCGCAAAATATCGTATCTTACCCTTTACCCTTTCCCATCACCGCGTAATCCACACACGTGTATATATATATATATACAGCGTGGTTATGCAATATCGGATCTCGCGGAGGGCTTCTTCCACCGGCGCCGCCGTGGCGCGGATAAGGGATGAATAATGTAGGTGGGAGCCCGAGCGTGGCCCTGAATGACAAATCAGGAGTGCCTGCATGGGACCCCTTCGCCGAGCGTGTGATTCCGTGGAGCCGAAGAACCGATATATGTGAGGGGTAAAGAACTGCCGCTTCTACGAATTCCCGGTGTGCCCTCGTCTGGGGGAGTCGGCCCCTGCACCCGAGGTGACGCGAATTTTTAATAATCTCCCATCCCCCCCTTAGTTCAGAATGAATGGCAGGTGCATGAAAATGTGGTGCGCGTGGTGATTAACACGGAGGGGGTTGGACGCCTGTTTAAGGGGGTTGGCTGCGACTTGAGGGTCGGGGGCAGCAAGAGCCGGGACGTGTGCGGCGTCTGCGGAGGCGACAGCTCGACCTGCAACGTCAAGTACGCCTGGACCCTGGAGTCCACCTCCGCCTGCTCGGAATCCTGCGGAGGCGGTGCGTATTTGTACATTTGTATATATACTCGATTTGTCATTGCTGTTGTTGCGACATTAATTTAATCGTGTGTTGGACGACAGGATTCAAGACGGCGACCTCGGTGTGCAAGACGACCGGGCCCGAGGAGACGGTCGTGGACAGCAGCAAGTGCGACACCAAGTCGAAGCCAGACGAGATGCTACTGCCCTGCAACTCCCATCCATGCCCGACAAAGTAAGTTTGCCTATATACACGTTGACGTTATCGCCCCCGAAATACATATATGGCCCAATTTAGCTTGATGGGCGCACGAGTGGTATGTACCCATGCATGGGTGAGGGAAGAGCTCGTTTTCGTCTCGACTCTCGCAATTATACAGTTTAAAAAAAATTTTTTTTTACATTTTCCATTTCGGCTCTTCTCTGTGTGTACACGCGGTTTATGGTCGTTTTCTTCATTCATCGGTGAAGGACCATGACCTGTAAATCTATTTTTTTTTTTTTTTTTTTTTTTGGAACACGCGATAAAAATACTTTTGCATATGTAACGAAGGAATAAGGGGGGTGTACGACTTTTTCCTCTAAAAAACCAAGCTTGGACGTAGCTTCGCCTCATTGTTGGGAGCAAGTTTGCTTCGCACGCAACGGATATACACGCGAACGATGCACCCCCCCCCCGCAAACGGAGCTAATTAGACTCACGTATCGAGTCGGAAATCACGTACACGCGCTGCACATCACGCGCGCTTGCTAATAATAACCAGCACCAGGAGCAACAACTAACAGTGGCGGGGTGTATTGGGGAGGGAGAGAAGATTATACACACCAAACGACACCCGGGTGCACGCAGTCTCGGTCCAATTGTCCCGATGTATATGTATGCGCGTGAATTCTCAGGCGACAGCAGCCGGGATACGATATAATTACGCGCACTGCAGTTGGGCCGGACCTATAGGAGACGCAAAGGGTGGGAAGGAGTACTGCGCCACGTAGTTGATAAATCAGGTGTGCGCGTACGCGCGCATAATCATAAGTTGCCGATGCTCGACGCCCCGTCAAATGGCTCTAATTGCTCTGAAGCCGCGAGTTTAGTTTAATTCGGTCGAGCTGCCGCAGAGCCCCTCGAAGATCGTGCGTCCCGGGAGGCGCATTTTCCAAACTAAGTATATACGTGCCGTACTCTGTCCGACTCTCGCGCTTTGCACCTGCTTGGAGCTCAACTCGACTAATGAGCCGAGGCTGCGACGAGGTGACTTTTCGATACAGCTACAACGTGTCGCGGTCGGGTTTTCAAAGGAGGCGCGGTTGACGCGTCGTCGCCAAGGGAGCCACTTGACGTCTCTCGGCCGTCTATGCTCGGGGGTGTTTATTTTTGTCTTTTTGGGGGATGCTTTGGCAAGTTCTCCCTTGCCCAAAAAGAAGGAGCCAATGGCCCAAGGATGAAGAAGGGCCCTTTTACACGAAACCCTCGTGATCCGTGGGGCGCGTGCGTTTCAATTAGCCCAAGTGCGCCAAAAAGAATGAGAAACAAAAAAAAAAAACAAAAAAAGTCCATAGGTACGTGACGGCGGGCGTCTCGCGTCAACGGATGAAAAGCCATTATTCGCTTTGAATCTCGAGTGCTCGCTTTATCTCTCCCTCCGTACGCGTACTTCCTCGTGTCCCGTACACGCACATAGACCACTTGGATCGCTTTCAGAGCGCCGACTCTCGACCTTTTCTCTTCTTTTTTTTTTTTTCTCCTGCGTCACGCGCCCGAGAGAGTCTCTCGGGCCGCTTGTATACAAGACCGTGCGGGAAGAATGGGAGAGTAGAGAAGGACAAAAACCTACACGTGCACCCCGTTGTAGCAAGGAGGGACGAGCAGAAAGGCGACTAGAGGGAATAAAGAAGAGAAGGGAGGGTGTACTCCAGCTACTCGTCCTTCCCTTTTTTCTCTTGCGTTCGCTAGGCGATGTATGACAGCAAGCCGTGTGGGGTACATTACGCGTACGTGAAATTTGACGCTGGACAAGCGAGGCCGAAGGAGCATACATGGCTGATTGATCGAGAGGCGAACTTGGCTCTTTATTACGGTCTACGGGTGCTGGAAAGAGATTTAAAAAAAAACAATTCAATGTTGTAATCAAGCTCTGTTTGGGTTATTGAGATTTTTTTCTTTCCCCACCACCCCTGCTCCACGTGTCTCTCTGCGGGGCGTAAGCTACAGAGCCTTTGCAGTATAGGGGATGGCGTTTCGGTGGATTGTTTTACTCGTGTAAGAGATGGATGGGAGACGTTCTCTTTCTCTTTTTCATTCAGCGGAGCACAATTGCGTGGTGTTTCCAAGTGGACTTTTCATCGGGGGAGTGTAGGAAAGTAAAAATTTAACGTAACACGCCTGTACGATTGAATAACGGGACAAACGCGAGAGGGTTGGTGAAAAAAGACTTGTCCAAGTGTACATGTGTATGCAGGAGCCCAGCTTTTTGAGTTCGATTGTTTGACTGTATTTTTCCACAGATCGACGTTCATGTAGGTGCCAAAGGTTATTATCTCTCCAAGTGCCATATTATATATTATACAAGTGCTCAATGGTTTTCATTGCAAATAAACACGACAACTCGAGCGCATAGCGTCACTCGTTGGTAGACGGCAAGTGCCGTATATACAATTGGAATTGCCACACGAGTGCCGTATAATTGGAACTGTCAGCCGCAATAACGCTCGCCTTTGGGAATCCCCTCGGTGGACATATTTCGCCCTCTCGATCTGATTTTTCATTTAATCCGCACGTGCTCGTTGAGACGGAAATTTTCTTGATCGCGTGAACCTGCAAGCCTTTTTTTTACTTATTGTCAAATCAGCGTGACTCTAGGTGGAAAAAACCAGGATTAAAGTGTCGAAATCGCTATCGTTGGCAAATAGTTGTACACCGTGTATATACATATACACTTGGTGAGGGTGGATTTTTTCTCGCAAGGATAAACTGGAAATTCGCAGGTGTCCTCGTTATTTCCTTCCTAATGACCCGTAGTGCGGTCGCGTGGGTGATAATGTTTATCAGGCGAGTCGAGTCCCTTGGGACGATAATTCCGCGGAGGCATAGTTTGTAAAACGACAACGATTAGCCATCGGAGTTTTTCTCGACTGGCCTACATCGTACAGATGGTTTTACCATCGTCTCGGGATTTAGAGTAGACTCGGGAAATTAATTTCGCCGCGAAGATGATGCTCTTGCTTTTCAAACTGTGATTAAAAAGAAAAAGGTATATGTAGACGCATACGTGTGGCAGAGAGGGCGGGTTTTAATCATCGCGTCCCTAATTTGTCGGGCTGACGGTGATTTCAGATGGCTCAGCGGCGAGTGGAGCATATGCAGCGTCCCGTGCGGCGGAGGCTCGAGGAGTCGGCCGGTTTTCTGCATCGAGGAGAACGGCAACGCCACCAGTAAGGTAAACCAAATTTTTTTTTGTTCAATATATACCTAAAACCTTTTTTTCAATGATCATAATGAATCATGAATGATGAATAAAGTAGTTGTACAACATTCGTCAACGAATAAATGTACTTTTTTTTTGGCGAGGAAAGTTCGAGGGTTATGGAAACTTCGGGGTGGGAGCGTCTTCAATTAGAGAAGAGTTCTGCATTTCTATATAAATGTGTGAAGCGATCGTGAGTTTTTAGCACGAGGGATGAGGGTAAAATGACCGAATGGAGCACTAGTTGTCACTCAAACGCGACTTGTTTTCATCGCAATAAGGACAATCTCACGTAAAATTTCGCGTTTAAAAGATCTTACTCGAGATTGCATACAAAAAATATGCATTTAAGAAAAAGGCTACTATTAATCAGTCGTTTCGATCAAGCGAGAGAGAAATGGCAAACTTCCGCGATGACTCGCAGACGCCGCGTGTATAAATCAGCGTCACAGGGGGGGGGAGGAGATGAGGGAAACTTTGATTTAAGGAGCCCTCGAACTTTCGGCCGAGGCATGTTGATACCACGCGTGTGCAACACTCGAGGGAGCTCGACGCAGTTGAAAAACCAAAAAGCACTGCTTAGGCAGAAAATTGTCACGTTACAGCTTCCGGACTACAAGTGCAACGCCAGCCGTAAGCCCAAGTACCAGGAGATCTGCAACGCGTTCTCGTGCCCAATGTGGGAGCCGGGCGAGTGGAGTGAGGTAAGAGGCGATTTCTCCTTGAATTTTATTTCGTGAGCAGTGAAAAGAAAAGAAAAAAAAATCACCAAGTGTCTTTGCTCTCGAGTACGGGGGAAAAAAACACGCGCGTTTAAAAATTCAAGGCACGCAAAACGCCCGCGTGAACTCTCTACTTTTACGCGCTCGTTTAACCGAAGTAAGCCCCGAGCTCGCGATTTACCTTTTTTTCTGTTTTTTACTCCGATTCTCGAGACTCCGGGACGTACGGATCATGGCTTCGAGACTGTAAGGAACGAAATAACTTTGATACTTGTGGTTTATTTTATTTTTTTTTATTTATTTATTTTTTTTTTATTTCAACCACTACTTTATGTTTAGTTTTGGGTCGTTAGTAAAGCTACAGAGGGGGTGATTGTTGAAACAATTGAAGAAACGTATTTCCACGAGCTGAAACGATGATTTGTACACCCTTCTGAAATCACCAAATTTTCAATCTGACCCAAATGAAAAAACACATCCACTCGAGACTCCATTTCCGTCACACAGTTCTCCTAAAATAAAAAAAAGCTAGTTCATGCAAAGAAGCAAAGTTTGCGAACGAGGATTAAGGAGTATCGTGGGCCGCAAAAGCGTGTGGATGAATACGAGCACGGGGGGATTAAAATCTCAGTGGCGCTGGATGTCAGGGGGGAGGGAAGGGGCCATGCACCGGCAAGACTTTGACTATCAAACTTTTTTCGCAATAAACACGGCGGAGGAGGGATACATCCGAGAGTTCGACGGCAAAGTTCCACGACAGTGGGTACAACTGAGCGAAATAAAAAAAAAATAAAATAAAAAAAATGCAAAATCACCGCTTATGGCCACTGCTTTATTCATGAAGATACGCCCCCTTCCCCCGTTACGCACGTGCCCCCCTACTGGCGCAACAATTTGACAACTCCGATAAATTCCTCAAGCACGGGCTGAACTCTCTCTATCTCTTTATCTGAAAATAACCAAGTACTGTTTTATACATTTACATATCGTGCAAAAAAAACAAGGTAAATTAGCTCGTTTCGATGAATCACTCGCGGTACGAGTTTGCGCAAAGTCATCGGCACACGGAGGGGCACAATGGTCATCACGTGACTCACTCTTATGAAAGGGAAGCTACGTCCGGAAGATAGAGTACATGTGAAAAACAGCTTAATAATTTTCATCGCTGTTGGGGGGAGGGTGGGTATATACACATGTACTAGATCGAAAGGCTGTACGGGCTCGCGAGGGACGGGAATTGATGGACTCGGCGACCCATCCTTCCTTTTCCTCTCCTCGGAAAGCCACTCGAAGCCACTCCATACGCGCTACACATACGCGCTCCCTTTTTACGTTGGTATTGTATTCTTTTATCTACTAGCCTTCGATCTCGAGTGCAACGATGTACCTATACACGAGCTTTGCTATTCTTGCACATCTTTCGGATATTGTACATCAAACATGAAGAAAAAACCAATTGGTTCTTGAGCTAAATGTAAAACGATACAAAGAGCAGACAAACCCTCGGGGGAAGTTGGACAAATCGATACTCCGCGATACATTTTAACCCAACGCTGGATAAAATTTACATGTTACACAAATTACCGTGTGTTCGAATGCATGTTTTAAATATAGTTTCCCTCATTCGAGACTCTGTGAATTAACCAGAAAGTTTTATCGGATCTGTCAATAAACAGCTTTACCTGTGCGATCGTCAAAAAAAGACGGGTGGCACAGCAAAGCAAGGAGCTATGTATAGATTGAGATCGGCCATTTGGTTATTCAAAAGCGACCCGCAGTTACATATTTCAGTGACAGCGAGCTATACTTATTTTTGATTCGCTGATCCGTGTAAATTGTTCATAGCTGCTGGAAAATTCAGAAGCACGGCCCATCCTGTATTGTAAGTTCTTCGAGAGTGGCACATATGCTCGAAAATTTAATTACGGAGCCAACGCGTTGGAAACAACCTTGTGCGTGGAAATGTTTTTTTTTTTTTTTTTCCAACACGACACGAAAAGTTACATTATGTTTCCAGAGAAAAAAAGGTAACACCGCCACATACACGCAGAAATCAGTACTTGCGATTTCGATTTTCCAGTCTCGACTCGGTTACCCAACGGAGTAGGTATAGCACGTGGCTCAAGTTTTCTCCCTCTACGGTTTCACCCTGCCAGCCAGGGAGTCCTTCCATCTCGAGTGACGGAAAGTTCACGCGCGTGAAAACACGACAAACGTTACATTAACACGGCCAAGGGGAACTTTTCCCAGCCGATCTCAAAGTATGCCCAAACGAAAAACTCCGCGCTTAACGGGAAGATCCTTTGGAAAACGCGGCTAACGAGTCGTTAGTTTCGGACTCATCTTCTTTTTTTCTCCGAGCTCTCCTCGCCTTTCAGTTTTTGTCTCACAAAAAGTTTGTACGCAAATTTTCTTTCCCCCCCCTCCTGTTTACTCATCTAGCCGACTCGGGATGAGCTTTCAAAGTATATACATTCGCGGCGATCTACCGTGACTTTAAGGAAAAAACTGGGGAAACTCGAGTACAGGAGCATACATGGTAATAAATGGAGAACCCGCGAGTAATGGTAACAATTGGTCCTTGGGTGTAGTGCTCGGCGAGCTGCGGTGGTACTGGCACGAGGACCCGCAAGGTCGAATGCCGCGATGGCAACGGGCGCGTCTCCTCGGACTGCGACCCAGCCCAGCGTCCCAAGAGCCAGCAGGAGTGCCGCGCCCCGGCAAACGCCGACTGTTCCACCTGTGAGTCTCTGCTTCTTTTTTACGCATATTATGTACAATGTACCCAGGCTCGAGTATATCTTGCTTTGCAATATCATTTTTTTGACAAAAGAGTCATGCATTGTTTGTGATGAACGAAAAAAAAAGCTTTTTTTTTCGGGTGCTTAACAATAATTAAGAAGCATAAAGAGTAAGAAAAAAGCGTATAGATTACGGTAAAAAGTAAGTACTTAATTCGGAACAAAATAATTGTCAAAAATCCATGAACTGTGCCCGAGTCTGCTGCCAATAACATGATTATAGTGAAGCATTTTCACGAGAAACTCGATGGAGGAAGAAAGAGGGAAAAAAAGAAACAAAAATGACATTATTTTGCAGACGCCGACGAAATGATGCAGGCGTATCCTCTAGCCCCGGTGCCGGAGAAGCTGATAGACCAGCCGGTGCCCTCGCAATCAACGTGAGTATACGTATATACATATACATATGACGTTCATGCAGCCCTCGATGAAATTTCGCATTCACGTGCCGTGCAGCTGGTCTGTTTATTTGTTGCTACCGCAAACTATCCTGCAACTACACGTGTATCGGTATATATATTTTCCAGAAAATGGCTATTGAATAACGAAAACAAAAAAAAAGCGACGTCGCGTGCTCACTGATAATAAAAAGGAAAGGGATGAAGAAGAGATCGAAAGGAGCCCACTTGCCGATCAACAACTTCTTCTTTACGTTTACGTGTATTTTACCTCAGATAACACCGGGCTGTCCGCCTCGTAAACTAACAGTGTATAAGTATATTTTCTCACAATTATCCGGTACACTTTACTAATCCCCCCGCCCCCTTGATCGAATGGATCGCGCAACAATTAATCCCAAGAAATCTGTGCATGGAGACACAGCTATGATATCCATAATCAGCGAATCGGAGCAGCCAAGGGATTGCGAGTGCGCCTGCCTGACTGCAATCAGTATGCCAACAATAAGACCCACGATCCAATAGTGCTCACCGCGGTGTATATTGTCTAGGATAAGACGGATACATGTAGAGCCTTACATGCAAAACCAAAGGAGCTTTTGGAATTCCCATGTTACACGTATCCAATGGCAAGCACCTTGTACCGTCTGATGCATCCTTAGTACCCGTGTAAACGCACATAGATATCGCATGGGTGGAGGGGCAGTTGGGGTTGCAAGGGCTGTTGTAGAGCTTTTGACTTTTTTTTTTAACGTACATTATTGCGTGGGCGTACAAAAGGCCAATTGATGAAACAAAGCCAAGATATCAAACCACTGTAAAAGAAACGTAGAGCGAACCGACCACAAATACAATTTTTTTTTTTTTCACGCAAATAAACTGCCGTCTGACCATATCAGGATGTGACTACTTACTTGCGGCAAACAAGAGCTTTTGAACCACCCCCCTTTCAATTTGTTTGCAAAATTGTTGATTATGACAACTAACGGACTATATAGGTACATGTCTGCACGTCGATCATTCTGCATCATATCTCATTGACGTATATCGGACTATACGTCTCTCGATGCGAATCGAAAATAAATCCGCGTATGTAACGTACCGCGAATCAATTGGAAACAATTGTCTCAGCTTGGGTTCTAATTCAATTGCAAGTTGCGGCTCTCTCTCTCTCTCTCTTTGAGCACGTGTGCACGAGAACGTGCAAAGCTCCCTTGGAGAAAAGTATGGTGTAAGAGACGCAGTGTGGGTATACCGGGCAAATTAAAACGACGAGAAGGACGTGCTGTGGGGGGGGGGGGCGAACGAAAAATTAAATAGAAGGATATACGGGTGTGTGTGTGTGTGTGTCAGAAAGAGGGAGAAATAAAAGGTGAAGGTAACGCACGAAAGTGGGTGGAGAACAAGACAAAGAGGGGGGGTGCCCGCGTAAAAAAAATCAAGTTTAAAAAACTTTAAAAAAAGTTTTTTGTTCTTGTTCAGATAAAGTTTTTTAAAAGTTTTTTCTTGAGACAGAGCGAAACTTGGTCAGAACTTTAAACGCAAGTTTAAAAAAAGTTTCTCTGAGCTTTGTAAAAAGTTTTTTTCTAAATTTAATAAATTCTTTTTGGCTTTTCGTCAATTAACTTTGTCTAAATTATAAGTAAATGTATGTAAAAAAAAGTTAAACAAATTTTTTATAAGTTTATTCAAAGTTTATACTCAAACTTATGAAATAAACAATATATTTATTGCATGTGATATATTTCATTAATACAGTATACAATAATTATTGTGCAAAATGTGAATTTTAACTTTAAGAATTGTAAATTACATATACCCTATTCAACGAATTTCACTGCGCGTATTCTTATGTGCCTTATGCTAATAATAGCAACAAACATTCGTTACGTACAAGCAGCTCATAAAAAGAACAAAAACGTAAGCGATAATCATCTCAAATTATTAAATTCTCCCTATCGTGTTGCTTGAAATTTTTTTTTTTTTTCAACTCCTTCGAACAAGTTTGGAGAAACTTTTCTAAAACTTGCGTTTAAAGTTCTGACCAAGTTTCGCTCTGTCTCAAGAAAGAATTAAAAAAAAACTTTTTCTGAACATGAACAAAAAAACTTTTTTTTACGCGGGTGGGGGGCGGGAAAATAAGTTTCGACGAGAGAGGTCGAAACTAGATCGGTTTCGTTGTTACGGGCTAGAAGCTCTCGGAAGTTTCTGCTCGAGAAATTTAAAGTGGAGAGGAAAGAGGGAGGCTGGCAAGTATATACACCCCCGGACGCTAATTTGATGTATTTTGGCCACACGAGCCAAGGGATGCGCGTTGGTAATTTAAAAAAGCCCGTCGGTTGGACGAGTATGTAGATCGAAATCGGTGTATCTTTTGGGCTCTCGTTAACGCGTGTACTTGTATTACCGAGTGATGCTGCTAATGCTTCCAGGGTTTTGCCTTTTTTTCCATCATTTCTGTGTACATAGACACGATTGAGGGGGCATGGAATAGTTTTTTTACCTTGTAGGCTTGGAACGAAAAAAAAATAAAGAAAAAAACAGTGGTTTATACGAACAAATGTACCAACACACCCCTGACTCCGTAGATTCGTGGCGGACGAGTGGTCGGCGTGCAGCGCGAGCTGCGGCGAGGGCGTCCGTCACCGGCAGGTCCACTGCAAGATCTACCTCGAGTTCAGCCGCACGATAGCCAAGCTGCCGGACCACCAGTGCACGGGGCCCAAACCGCCCCAGGAGGAGAAGTGCGCTCTGGAGCCGTGCCACCTTCTGGAGAACAGCTTGGCCTACAGAATCGACCCAGTGGGCGACAGCAGCTACGCCGAATCCAGCGACGGCTTCAGGTCATCCTCCTCGGCCCTGGCATCCGCGGTCAGTAGCTACACGGGTGGCGGTGGCTCGGGTGGGGGCTACGAGGGCAACGTCAAGGTTGCCTCCGGTAGCTCCGTCAAGACCACCTACTCGTGGCAGGAGGCCGGGTACACCGACTGCAGTGCCACTTGCTTGGGCGGTGAGTGTGACGGGTTTTTTTTCTTTTCTTTTGCCAACATTTTTTAAGACCAAAATCTCTTGGGTCAACTGTCTATGAATTGTCTTTTGTTTTTCCAAAGAATTAATTTGATTTCTACGATTTTTTTTCCTTGATTGAATAAAAAATACAGGTGTTCAGGAACTGATAATAACTTGCGTCCGAGATGACACGAAGAAGGCGGTGATGCCTCTGCTGTGCACGGCCGAAACGAAGCCAGAACTGAGGACGAGAATATGCAACGACCACCCCTGTCCTCCGAGGTAATGATTATTATTATTATTTCAAAAATACAGCAAAAAGAAATATTTTTACGGCATCAATTGAAATTACAGAATAATAAAAAACACAATATATAAAATGCATCATTACGAAACACAATTTAATTGTTTTGCCTATACCCATGCAGATGGAACACGAGCGAGTTCAGCGACTGCTCGAGTCCGTGCGGCCTTGGGATCCAGACGCGCGAGGTGACGTGCTTGCACGAGGTGACGCGGGGCCCCGGCAACACGGTCACGGTGCCCAGTCAGATGTGCCCCCAGCCACCCCCGGTCGACCGACAGTACTGCAACGTCTTCGACTGCCCGCCCGAGTGGCAAGCCGGTGAATGGGGCAAGGTGAGTTCTTATTTTCAATTGATTGCAAACTCAAGAAAAAAAAAAAAAAAAAAAAAAAAAAAAAAAAAAAAAAAAAAAAAAAAAAAAGGAATAAATGTGTAAAACTCCAAAAACGGAGGGTAATACGGGGGTGCGAATGTTCGTAGTGCTCGAAAACGTGTGGCGGTGGGGTCAAGCGGCGCAAAGTTGTGTGCGAGCAGACAATGGCCCAGGGCCGCAAGATCGCCCACACGGACGGCGTGTGTTCCGCATCCAAGCCCCGCGCCGAGAAGGAGTGCAACAGCCGGGCCTGCGAGCAACTCGCGCCCGGGGCCCAACCGGTCATTGTCACCAAAAACGCGACCTACGTCCAGGACGATCCAAACAAAAAGGTCAATCTCGACATTGGCGGCCGGGCGACGATTTTTCAAGGCACGCCCATCATCAAGATACGCTGCCCCGTCAAGAAATTCGACAAGTGAGGCTGGCTTCTTTTTATCTTACACTTGGCGTTTTTCCATCGGTTTCACGTTAACCACGTGGTTGAAGTTCCACAGTACCAAAACCACTTTAATTTGAAAGGGAAAATGGCAAAAAAAAATTCACGCTCGTTTGACCGGCAACATATTGACTCCCGGAGCGAGGCGGTCAAACATACACACAGGTTTGTGTACTGCTGGTTTAACGCAAGCGTTTTCTTTTTCCTCTTTCACGCAGAGCTCACATCGTTTGGCGCAAGGACCACGAGGAGCTACGCAAATCGCGGAAGCACAAAATCAACAAAAAGGGAGCTCTAAAAATCGTGGACATAGGCATGGCCGACAGCGGCATATACTCCTGCTGGGGTAAGTTGCACTGTTTTTTTCCCCCCTTTTCAACTGTTTACGATAAACGTTGCCAAGCGTGGACGGGAAAAGCCGGTCATTGTCGGACGCGGAGAAAATGGGTCACCTTCCACGACACATTCGCTTCGTCACTGTGTGTATGTGTTTTTGATGCTTTTCGCCCTAGGGGCTTTTTTTATTTATTTACACGTTTTGCGGTCGCGTTTCCGTAATTCTCGTGAGCTCAGCGCTTTTTGAGCCATCAAGTTTTGCGGTCCATTGTATGATTAATTTACGAAAAACGTACGAAGCATCTCTTTCTATTGGTGTATAGTATGTACATCGTCGAGTATTTACTTCACGGGACGCTCTTCTCAACTAAATAATCCTTCGCAAAATCACTGTTCAATCGTGAATTGTTAAACATTTGTGAAAGTAAAATAATAATAAAAAAAAGAAAATGTACAACATGGGGATGATCTATCTATAACTTGGCCCAATTCACAGCCGGACAGACGAGCGCTGCTCTGTACCTGACGGTGAAGCCAAAGTCCCGCGACTTGATGAGCAACGAGGAAGTTTTGCGCTCGGGCAACGCGGTGCACCAACGCCAAGGGGCCCAGCTCAGTTCCGCCCCGGTCAACTCGGGTAAGAACACGATTATATTCATATACGCTTACCACGCGTGTTTCCTCATCATCATCATCATCATCATTATTATTATTATTATTATTATTATTATTATTATTATTATTATTATTATTGTATAGAGGGACACACAAGAGAGGCACGTGCTCCTGCGATTTGCGCGCATGGGGGGAACAGCTTCTGGAAAACAGAGGGATGCGTGTATTCGTATAGCAGATATTGTAATGTATGTTGTTGAGTTGCGCAAAAGTCTCGTGACGAGGTGGAGGAGGAGGGGGAGACCACGCCGGCTTGTTGTTTGATTTCACATTGATAGCGTGAAAATTAACATTCGTACTGATCCGGATGATTGATTTATCAAACCCTGCGTCTGTATTACTTATAAATAATGTTAATCGAACGTGTACCATATCATTAACATTATTTCCGACGAGTCGAGTGTTTCGCTTTTTGATTTCGTATACTTAGGTAGTCACGGCGATCGAATCAGAAATTCAGGGAGCAAGACTCGCGCAGACAACTTCTTCCTCGCATTTCAATTGATCCACTCGATAATAAATTAAACTCTACGTACTCCTTCAAAAAAAAAAAACACAACAAGATTGAATGAAAAGCCACGGTATACCTATAACATCTATATCAATTTTTCATGGAAATCGATATATTTTCCTCACTAACGCGCGCTTCACTCAGAACGTGGTAACAACTAAAGTGTGAGTGTAGCGTTGGGAAGAAAAAAAAAAACCCCCCGAGCGTAATGTATATACGGACCAAATGCATTTGTATTCCTCGCGCGGTGCTGTAAAGACTGGCAATTTTATAATCGATAAAAACTGCCCGCCACACGGTGGAGGTAGGTAAGTACACTCTAGACTCCAATCGCTATACGTACACAAAAAAATAAGACGGGAGTACCAGTAACGGCATAAAATTTTAGATTTAAATTTTTTTCGAACATTTTTAGATAAAATATTGCACTATTTATATAAAGATACGAATGCTTGGAAGGCAAAGGGCTTGATTTTTTACTTATGTAAATAAATATAATTGTGACGATAGCAAAGTGAAATGTGCGTTTAATCGTTCGGTATTATAAGTATGAGTGCGACTGTAAAGAAACACATTTGAGGTCGTTTCATTCCTAAATCTATGCCTAACTCGAGGTCATGCATACCAGACGTACGTATACTTTTATTATTGTTTCGTACGATTCGAAAATGTAAGTAATCGGTATTTATTGTCATCCCTGCGTGACATTTATTGTGTCCCACCGACCGGTACTTTGACCCTTGTATTTGNCATTGTCATTATAATCATTATTATTATTATCATTATTATTATCATTATTATCATAATCATTATCATCATCATCATCATTATTATCATCATCATCATCATCATTGTTTATCATCATTATCTTTATCATCGTCATCGTTATCATTATTATCGTCATTATCATCATCATAATCAATCATCATCATCATCATCGTCATCATTACTACCATCATCATTATTATCGTCATTATCATCATCATCTCTATCATCATCATCATCATTATTATTATTATTATTATTATTATTATTATTATTATTATTATTATTATTATTATTATTATTATTACTATTATTATGTACAGTCATTGTCCTCATCCCTTTGGTTATACCTTTGTTATTGTTGTCGTTGTTGCTGTTACAAGTAGTTACAATTAAGCCGATGCAGATGAGCGCGTCTTCTTTTCCTCTCTCGGTATATATATAGGTGGCTTACATCGATTAGGCGATTAAGTACTTGTCGTTGCTTTATACCATCCTGCGTACTTAGCTCTAATGCTCTAACGGTATAAACTGTACCTTTTCTGCTCACCCGAGGAGCGGATAAGCGCTGATTTAAATTTTCATTATAAATTCAGGAGAGTCCGAGTATATGTATATGTACCGCTGTTGAATCGATATTTCAGTGTACGCGAGTGCCACGCGTCACCAGGTTTTTTCGGCGTTAAATTTCTTGAGCGCAGGCTCGCAGGTAAGCGACAACCCAAAACGTTGGGTTTAACAGCCAAGTCTGCAAAAGTTTTTCCAACGGTTCGTTCCAACTTTTGCAAAATTATTCAAAAACAACGTAAATCATCTCTACGGTTGGTTTTAAAGTTGTCGATCGGCTACAATCAGCTATACTTGCTCGTGCGTGCGGTGAATCGAATGACTGAACAATCAGTAACCGATTGTAGATGCCCCACTCAACAACACAATTTTCAGTCCGTGAAAGAAAATAATAATAATAATACTAATGGATTAAAAAAAAAAAAAAAAAAAAAAACCATTAATCAAACAACCGCAGAGCTGTCTTTTGTTTTTCCAAAGAATTAATTTGATTTCTACGATTTTTTTTCCTTGAATGATTTACTAATCCCCCCGCCCCCTTGATCGAATGGATCGCGCAACAATTAATCCCAAGAAATCTGTGCATGGAGACACAGCTATGATATCCATAATCAGNCCCACTCAACAACACAATTTTCAGTCCGTGAAAGAAAATAATAATAATAATACTAATGGATTAAAAAAAAAAAAAAAAAAAAAAAACCATTAATCAAACAACCGCAGAGCCGTACTACGGCATCTACGGCGAGGAGTCGAGCCAAGAGAACCAGCAGAGGTCGAACGGGTGGGCAAGCACGACGGAAAAGCCGCAGAAGCGCAAAAAGCAAAAGCAAACGGCTAGCCCGTCGCCCTCGGACTCGACCGGCAAATACGACTACTCTGTGACGCCCCTGCACCAGGTACGCCACCCAACGCAATCACCTCCCTTTTTTTTTCCCCGGCTACTGTCTCTGAATTTTCTCTAAAAAAAGTATATGTACGCAAATATTAATAGCTAGACTAACTGTGCTTTCTTTCTTCTTTCTTCATCTCGCTCCCAATCCCTCGACTCTTGCGATAACCGACTAACAATGCCCCGTGGTGGTGGATTAACCGGGGCGCGGCATAACAAAGCCCGTCGAGTCTTCCGTCCCGTCCGGCGCGTCCACCCTCGTGCCTCACCTCAGCCAGCTCGTGACGACCATCAAGGTGCGGCTCTTTGCCCATGTCTAACCCTTATTGCCTCTGCGAATCGCCGACAAAATGTACGAAAATACCTGTAAATGTGTATGAAAATCCCGTGATGATCCGCAGAGTTACTGGTCGCCCCGAGATCAGCCGAGTCCGAGTTACCGGCACGCAGCCACTGGTGGGTACCACGAGAGCCGAGCGACGCTGCCGGCCACGATACCCGAGAACAACGGCGAGTCGGGGGGTCAGTTTGGCTTCCTCCGGGGCAACACGGTCATACCGGACAACACCTTCGGCCCGGACGAGGAGCGGATCTTCATAGACGACGACAGCTTCGATGCGGACGAGACGGTCTTCGAGATTGAGCACAGGGAGGAGAAGGAGGAGCGAGGCCACCGCGACGCTCCCACAGTGACGATGGTGAGCTTCGACGGCCCCAGCCAGCCGACCCGCACGCGCCACCACCACGGCAGCACCGAGTCATCGTCGCGCCACGCGCAGGGCAGGAACCAGCGCGGAACGAGCCGGGACGACGAGGTGGCAACCGACCCCTCGCAGTCCCCGTACGTGTCTTCGGAGTCGATGGCAGAGGACGAGCTGCAAAAACTCGAGGCCAATGGCACCTCGATCGGCGACGTCGCTAGCGAGACGATGTCGGTCGCAATGACGACAACTGCGGCACTCGAGGCTCAGGTTTCCGAGTCCACGGAGGAGGAGGGGGAGGAAGAGGAGGAGACCGAGGCACCTGGGGGCAAGTTGGGCAGGGAAATGATGAGGAACGTCGCCGTCACCGAGGCTGAATCCACGACGAGTACGACGACCCCGGCTCACACGGAGCCTGGCAAGAGCACCGTGGCTCCGCTCGTTTTAAGCAACGAGAACGAGAATCACGAGCCCACTATCGGCTCGGTCGGTGCTTACGGCAAAGGTATAATTGATTCATCGCTTTGAAAAATCAGTGATTTAATTTCAATATTAATTTCTCTTACAGCAAAGGACGATTTGGTGTTCGAGTGGGTGACGACGGACTGGTCGAGGTGCTCCCAGACCTGCGGAGGCGGCGGCTTCCAGGTGATTTTCGATGTTCAATTTACCGCGTGTTAAAAAAGAAAAAAAAAAGAAAAAAAAATTGTGCGGCGTGTTTAACCCGTTGTACTATTACTGTCGAGCAGATGCGAGGTGCCCAGTGTACGGTGCGTTCGGCGAAGAACGACTCGAGCGAGACGAAGGTTGCGCCTAGGACCGTCATAGGGGCGTCCCTGTGCGAGGACGCGGGCTACCCGATGCCAGAGAAGGTGCGGCCCTGCGGTGGCGGGAGATGCCCACAGTGGAACGCCGGCGAGTGGTCGTCCTGCGAGTCCTCGAGATGCTTCACTTGGAAGACGGGTAATCACCGTTGATGATGATGATGCCGATGAATAAAATACATGAAAATTTATTGTGCCGTTTCAGCGATGCAGAGGAGAGAGATCAGCTGCCGGTTGGTCGAGGAGTCGGAGGACAAGTCGGAGAACGTGACGGTGACCGACCCGAGCAAGTGCGACGAGGCGGTGAGGCCGCCCCAGAGGCGAGAGTGCTACAACGACGCCTGCAAAGGGGTCTGGAGGGTCAACGAATGGTCAGACGTGAGTATATACATTATACGCGCTTGTTTGGGTTGTGCGGCAATCGTTTGGGACATAATGCATAAATACGATCTGTGTGTCACGTAGTGCGACGCTCCTTGCGAAAAGGACGGGATCAAATACCGCATGATACAGTGCGTCTGGTACGGCACGAAGAAGCCGGCCGGTAACGCCTGCAGGGACATACCCCGACCGCCGGTCATGAAGACCTGCCGAGGACCGCCCTGCCACAAGACTTCGGGTAAGCTCGACCCTCGACTACCGATCGCGAGGATCCTTCGATTTTTTTTGTTTTCATGCGTTTGCGAAAATATTCCTTTCAGAAGATTGCAAGGACCACTCGCCGCTGTGCAGACGAGTTAAGCAGATGAGCATCTGCCGCATGCCGTTCTATGGAAAGCAGTGCTGCGAAACTTGCAAGCTCGCGGCTCACAACAGAAGTAGGAGGCACGCCACGAGACTCGCGTACTTTAAGCACCTGCGGCGCACGTAACTCGATCCAAACAGTCGAAAACCACCACAACTGTCGAGGTCAACATAAACATGTATTATTATTATTATTATTATAGGATGTATGTTACAAGAGCTTGCGAGATGCACCAATATACCTATACTTACTACGTTTTAAACAGATCAACGAGGCTCATTGAGTACATCATCTGGGCGGGAAGCGCGTCGTTTACTCTCCCCACCCTCTTAACTAGCCCATGAGGATGATGAATTGAAAGTTGTTCGCGTCTTATCCCGGAGAAAAAAATTTCGTTGATTGACCCCAATTTTAAATAATATACAATATATTATAATATAATTGTATCGTCAGAGTCAATGAGTGGAAAAAGCTATGAGCGATTTGTAACTGTTACCATGTCGCGTTGCGTTTCATTTTTCAATACATCGGGTGAAATAAATGCCTACTTGGATTTTCCGTACCTATATTGCTTTTTTGGATCAACGTGTTTGAGAGTTTATCGAAATTTCGGCTCGTTTTGTTGAGGACATAAATACATTTCCCACTGTTGTTGCGAAGAAAAAACAAAACAACTAACCGTTCAAGACTGAAACTTTGCCGTACTTCATTTAATAAAATACCACACATCCCATCGAGAGATGAAAAATATAAAATATCAAAAGCATCAACAAAAAAATATTCAATAGTTATGACACAGTCGACCGCGCAAATTGCAAATGAATAATCGCTCGATGTATCCAAAGACAAATTTTCCGATGTTTCCTTTCTCCTACTCCTACTCCTACTGACTATACGCTATATAAGCATCTACCTACCATACGAATATAAACTTATACTTACTCCCTACTCACTGCTTTCTTTTTAAACTATACAGCAAAGCGAGGAAAATCATGAAGGAGCGAAATTAAGATTAAGAGAACGAAAAATAGTACCACTCGAGCGACGTGGGCTACGCAAAGTAATATAAATATATAAATAAAAATGTTTAAGCATATGCCTATTATCTTAAGGACAAACAAACAAACAAAAAATGAGAATACCCTCGCGGGTCGAATGTAAGCCAATAGATTTTAAGCAATAAACGAAAAAAAGAACATTATATATATAGAAATAGGTGACATTGTAAGATGATATCGAGGATGATATTTTGTTAAAAAAAGAAAATGAAACGAAAATTCGTCGTCACTCCGCTGTAAGTTGTTTATCGAGAGAATGAAAGAAAAAGGATCGATCGATCAAACAAGTTGATGATTTATTTGTTGAACTGCTGTCGTCAACATACAATTTGCCTCAAGAAGACGATGACTAAGCGATGATGGGTTTGTAGAAAAACAATGTAAACGAAAAATTAAAAAAAAAAAAAAGGAAATCCCAAAGTCTAATTTCTACTGGAATAACCGCATTTACTGTTAGTTACCTAAAAGTAAGTTGTAAAAACTTCTTTCAAATTTAACACCCGTGACAGTTAAATTGAAAAAATGGAAACATCCATAATTAGCCCATTTAAGGTAAGATAGCAACACGTTCTTGTTAAACTTTTTCCGTTATAAAACGTTTCCTGCAAATATTGGAATCACAGTACACTTTAATTAGACATAGATAAGATAATGATTGTAAAGACTACAAGTCTCAATTTAAAAAAATTTTTCGGGTTCCTTTTTATCTAAACGCAGCAAACAGTCGTAAAAAAATGCGACTGAAATTACGACTGCGAAAAGTCTATACCATATGTTCTCCCACAACTCGTGGGCCAATTCATTTGAGAACCCTCGTGTGTACACTCACGTATATACGTCAAACTAACGTATGAGCCTAGAGAAAGAGAGCCGCTTGACCAGGCCCGTCGGCTTTCTGTCGTGACGCTTGGGCAAATATTGTGAGAGGTAATGCAGCCAAGAGAGTAAACGCCGAAATATACTCGTGGGCTTGTAGCCGCAACTTTGGACGAGAGGACAGTGCGAGAGAGAAATAAATAAGTTTTGGATACGTGGGTGGGTGTGCATATATAGTCCCTTGACCCGTGTCACCAGGATTACCTTTGGCTTTAGACGAGAACAGTGCATGTGTGTTTACGGCTTTTGGACTTTGATCATGCGATTCGGCTCTTGTTTGGAGGACGAAGGCGTATGTGATATGCGAGGGGTTGAGCCGAAATATTATAANAAAAAAAAAAAAAAAAAAAAAAAAAAAAAAAAAAAAAAAAAAAAAAAAAAAAAAAAAAAAAAAAAAAAAAAAAAAAAAAAAAAAATAGATAGATCTTTTTTAATTTAATACCCTCGAATTTAATATAAGTAGAATATTTTATTTTGACTGCGTTATTTATTCTCGAGTTGTTAAATAAGAAATAAAAAATCAAAGTAAAGCATCAATATATGTACGAAATAAATAAATAAAGCGGTTATCATTCGAAAGAAATATAGTATAAAATTTGTGAAATGGTACGATTTGTTCTACTTTTATAATTTAATTGCAAGGTAATTCGCAAAGTTCTTTTGTACATATGACTCCCACTCATCAACCAATAAAGTAATTGAGAGCTAAAAAGAAAAGAACCGATCCTTATTACTGTTTTATCACAATTTATGTAAATACGGGACTGCCTGGTTTTTGTGCATATATATACCGGTGAAATGTATATATGTGTGTTATCGAACAAAAAAAAAATATATATATATATATAAAAATATTAACTTGAAATTACAATACTTGTCACTCATTGTTCATTCACCAACCAAAACTCCTTTTGTACATAAAATATTTATGATTTTCAGAACGATTAATGGAGAAAAAAAATGGTAATAAGATCTTCTATTTTATTCGTAAAAATGGGGCATCAATGGTGCGCTCTACGTAAATTGTATTTTTGTACACAACGATGTAGATAAGGTAGGAAGAAGTGTTTGCCCAGGTATAACAACAACAACACCAACAATCAAAGCACCGTTCAACGCTTTGTACACATTTAGGATCCGCGGTTGAATCAACACGGCTGTATGCACTTGCAACAATGTGTACCGAGATTCTCTCACCGAGAAATCAGTAAGGCACTGCGTAGCATTGATCACTCGTCGCCATCGATCCCCCAAAGGCTCCTGATCCTGGACTCCCTCGTCTTCCAGAGTTTCCTGAGCAGCGCCCACTTGTCATCGGCGTCCCGCACCAGGTAGAGGTTGCCCGGCTCCCGCGAGTGCGAGTACGCGCCCAGGGTCAAGCTCTGGGCGAACCTCGCGCACACGCACACCTTGAGGATCTCCCGCTCGCCGGCCGTGAGCGGCCGCACGCTCTTGTACCCGTCGATGACGTGCCTGGCCATCCCGAGGTCGTTGGCCTTGGTGATCATGTAGCAGAGACATACCGCCAACTCGAACACGTAGCAGTTGACGTGCGAGTCGCCAAAGTCTATCACCCCGGAGATCTCCGCCTTGGAGTCCCCGACGAGGACGTTGCTCTCGTTGAGGTCACCGTGAATGATGCCTCGGTCGAGGCTCTCGTGGACGGGCAGCACTCGGGCCTCGAACTCCCGGACGATGCTCTCGACGAGCTCGCGCTCCGAGTCGCTCTTCAGGGCGGAGACGAACCGCCGGAGCCTCGTCACCGCCTGCAGGATCCAGAGCGAGGTGCGGTTGGCGTAGCCCGGGTGCGAGAAGCCCTGCAGGGTGAGGTTCAGGGTGGCCGCGAAACTCCCCAGGTTGGACAGTAGAGCTGCCGACACGTGAGCCAAATTGCCCAGGATCTCGCCCGGCTGGAAGATGAGCAGCCGCAACAGGTGACTCTTGCCTGCGGAGCAATTGGTCTTTTATAGCACCGATCGGTGACATTGAAATTTTATCGCACGCCTTTACTTGATAAAATTGTTTCTTTGTTCGTATTGAAGTTACGGTCTCGAGGCCGTTTACGTTTTTCCGATTTCTGGGCAAAATTTGATTTTTCATCGTAAAAGCACTACGTTTTCGCAAAAACAATACAGATAGATACATATAAATAGCATAATATAAAGGAAAATAATACCGATTCTCAAGATATTCTTCTCTTTCGTACGTCCATGAGCTATATCATTTCACAAATTTACATTTATTTCATGTTAAAGTTTTCTTTTCCAAGAAATATACGTATAAATATGTACGCGTTGTTTTTGTTTGCCTATACGTTGTCAAAAAGGTAAATATTACAAAGTCAACTGCTCGACAGCTAAATAATATATATATATATATATATATATATATATATACGTTCTCATGCACACAGCACATAAGAACATATTATTTAATTGCAACAGATTGCTAAGAAAAGAATGTGCTTCAATCGAACCTCGGCGATAGTGATCGGTAAATAAATCGGTCTAATCACAGCGATCTCAAAAAACACCATACCGATCTCCGTAGGAAAACTATTGTATGTACACGTAAATAAAAAAGAAAATTAATCGATCCTTACCACTCTTGAGAGTAACGGTCGAAAAGTAAGCCCCATCCCTCTGCTTGACCGGTATGGGACAGACAATACCCTTTTCCTCAAGAAACACGAGCAGCTCGGACTGGGCCTCGTAAAACTGGGTGTCCTTCGAGTCCAGGCTGTTGATGATCTTCAAGATGTAGCCGTGCTTGGGCACCTTGTCAAGGATGTACGGATTGTCAGCCACCGACACGGACGTCAGCTCGACCCGGTAATTACGATCGTCGTAGGCATCGAGCTCGACGACGGTTTGGGTGTCAATACCGTAGTGCGTTTTCAACAGCTCGAGCACTTCCCCGATCTCGAGAGTGGCTTTGATCTGCTGTCCAGGACTGAGTACCTCGTCCATCTTTTTTTTTTTCTACAGTCAAACGGTCCCCCGATAAGTGCCGATTTCTTACCGATCGTACACACGCTACGTGAGATCGGCTGACTGTGACTGCACTTCCCGAAGATTCGCGCACTTATTTAACAGCTACCAGACACAGAATAGGTACAGCTTACACACGCACGTATGTTCTTTGCAATTGAGCTGCAGATGATTACAAGTGTTTCCCGGCGGTGCGCGCGAGCGAGAATAATACGTCCGCAAGCGGGGATTTATCGTTCATTGACACTCGAGCGATGACGCGCGATATACTTAAAGCCCATTAGAGCTTGATGTAAAAATACCAGGGACAAGTTGAGCTGTTACCGCGTTATCGGCGCGTTGATAAGGAATATTTTTTATTGGGCAGGTGTGTGTTGCGACATGAAGATTTTTCACCGCGACGCGCACCGTCGGTCGCGAGCTCGTTCATTATTGACGAGCGGAGACGAGGGGTTTTTCCAACGCAGTTACATAGATTTATTTCCAATGCGATTTTTCTCGATCAACGTCACGCATGACTCTGGTATACAAATCATCGTTTGATTGCGCAACCAAGGCAAATGCACAGCGTGAGATGTCGCTGCGAGATAAAAGTTCAATGGATCCATCAGCTATTAATTTATCCGAATAGACAAAAAAAAACACCCACATACACCCCTCTCGTTTGGAGTAATAAAGTGTCTCTGGACCTCGTGGGAAGCTCAATGAAGTGATCGCCCTAAAATTTCGCCGGAGCCCACGGCTCGAAAGTAAAATTGCCACTGCACAATCGATTCGCCACTGCTCGTCGGCTTGACTGACAACTCACTGTCATTATTGTTACCGGTGATGTTTATCGGACAACGCACCATTGGCCAAATTAACGAACCCTCGAGCGATTAAACCAAACAAAATGCAAGACGTATAGCGTTGTGTGTAAAATACGAAGCATTTAAAAGCTAAGACAAAACGATTTGAGGATAAAAATGTACGTAAATGCAAGGATGAAAAGACGCGAGGGGGAAGTGTGTCTGGCACATACTGGCAGCACATGCCGTCGAGAGAAAACGTCGAGGGCGACGACCAACTGTCTGATGGAGAGCCCACATGCATGTACACGCGCGGGCTGACGCAGCTGTGTAATTTAATGATTTTTTGTCCCCCCTTTGTGCACGTATATATAATATCTGCACTGTGTGTGTAGGTGCGTGTGCGTCAAAAGTGCGCTTTTACATGGGACGTCGGAGAATAATTTTTCCACACCATGGGTTACAGGACATTTACGTTTAGGGTCCTGATACGGTGGCCGTAAACAGTGAGAATCCAAGGAGATCCCGATGATGTTGCTTTGGCGTTTCATTCGTTTTGTAACTAAGTTTAAAACAAGTGATTCTTATTGCTTTACGGGTGGTTTTTTTGAATGGCTCCTGTTGATAATTATTTTTACGTATTCATACAATCACGGGACGTTGACTGTAAAATTAAAAGGAAATGATCATCCGCTGGATATAATATGAATGAAGGTAGGCATTGTTAAAAGTATACATCGTCTTCTTTATTTATACTTAATACTTAATTTTAATTTCATTCTCAGTTCTCAACAAATTCAATACTATTTTCATTTTTTCCCTCCTTCCTTTATACAAATAAACTTGGAAATTACATCGGGATACTGGAAAGATGAAACTCTAGAAAAAAATGTATTCTACAAAATCGCATTGATTATACATGTATAACATAAAACCCAACAATAAAAACTTTTGTGGTTGATTAAAATAACGCGTGAAATCCTTGGATGACTTAAAATTATGCATAATAACAGACAATAGTGGTTTACAAACGAGGCAACAAACAAATTGATTTGTGCATGACAGCCACACAATGGCAATATTTTACGAACCCCTCCAAAACGTACTTTCGTCGCAATATTTACCGTCAAGAATCATATGTACAATAGTTTCTTTTTCCATTTACTCTATCCTTTTTTTTTTTCCTTAACATTTATATCCATTTATTTCTTGCATATTTACATATATACTTGTGATACACACTTCGTGTATATTTCGACTGTATTTTTTCAAGTATGATAGATAATCTTCAATATTTTTTATTATCTTTCAAAAAAAGCTTCAGAACTCAAACTATCGAGGATGCATTTAGTTTTAATGAAATTAATTTTTCTTTCGTATTTATTTAGCCTACCAAGATTTAGCGCATTCTATTAAATACAAATTTTCTTGTTCATTTTATGCAACCTTAAGTTATCGTACATTATTCGTAACAAGAGGGCCGTCGTCAATCTCTACAATCATAATACAGGGGAATTTCGTTATAGGTATCTTATCATATTTTTCGTTATTAATCACAAAATAATTGATTCTTCAAGATATTTTCAGTTCTTTTGTATCTTTCAGTTCAAAATTTTATGAAATTTTCTAAAATTCAGCATAGAAATAATATTTATAAACAAATTGTAAGATATAAAAAATTTATATACTCTTGAGAGTAACGGTCGAAAAGTAAGCCCCATCCCTCTGCTTGAATAAAAATGTTTAAGCATATGCCTATTATCTTAAGGACAAACAAACAAACAAAAAATGAGAATACCCTCGCGGGTCGAATGTAAGCCAATAGATNTTTCTTTATCAAGGCTTGAGTTACTTATGTACTCGGACGTCAATCGCATTATGTGCAAAGACAGAGGATTTATACACTGGGGAAGTTTGTCCTCGGCTATACTCAAGAAGAATATCACTTTGAATTCCATATCATTCAAAGCTAATTCATCTTTAATAATTATTGCAATTTCAGATACTTTCATAAAAAGTTGCTTACTGAGCCTATAGATTTAAAGGTTAATTGTTAGAAAAATTGATTTTGCAATATATTATCAAGTTGGTAGACGCGATTAGTAATTCCGTAGCTAAGGAGTTATTAATATTTTTAAGCATTTCAAAATGAAGCTTTAATAAGAAAATTAATCGATCCTTACCACTCTTGAGAGTAACGGTCGAAAAGTAAGCCCCATCCCTCTGCTTGAATAAAAATGTTTAAGCATATGCCTATTATCTTAAGGACAAACAAACAAACAAAAAATGAGAATACCCTCGCGGGTCGAATGTNTATTTTATATGTAAAAATATTTTTCTAATGTGAATTAATTTTTTAATTAATTCACATTATTTAAATGCTACAATTTTTTAACCAGATATCTAATTTCAATTGTTTTTCAGAAAATTGTTTCGGGGTTCCAAATTATTCATAATTATTGTATTCCTTAAAAACGTCAAATTTATCCCAATGAATGATCTTAAAGCGGTTTAAAAAATGAGGGAAAAAAATGCCGCTTAACAGTATGTAATCATTATTTACTCTTGCTGATGCAGTATTATCAACGAACGTGAATTTTGTAAGATAAACGGAATAACGGAGATTGATTTTGAAAGACGAATAAATAAAGTAGTTGCAATACGAACCGTAAAATCGATATAATTTGAGCATCGGATAATCGTTTTTCTCATTCAGCAGTTGTCGCTTCTCGGCTTTTTTAATCTTAAAAACGCGTTGATCCAGTGAGCCCGAATATGTTCAGATCCAAGTAACGCGCGCCTTTTGTCTCTGAACAGGCAGATTGCAGAAGCTTCGCCTCGACGAGACAACTGAAGATCGGCTCAGGCGAGTGCCGAGGCTGGCAACGAACTGTGCTTCGGCTTAGTCTTGTTCAGGAAAACCTTGATGCAGCCATTAAAGTCGGCGCTGACCAATACCTGTCCACCACAGCCCTTGGTGCGCTGTTCAACGACCGGATCGACAGGGGTAGCGTCGGTGCTCACACTGTCCGGCTCTTTGCCCGCCTCTGCGTTCTTGCCCTCGAGTTCTACCTCGCGCGCCTCGATCTGTCGAATTATGCTCTCCGGATGGGGGGCAAAGACCGCACAGGTAACCAAAGCGTTGTGGGCCTTGATACCCTCCCAAAAGTCATTGCGGTCACGGCGAACGCTCGAGAACTTTGAGTAGTCGTGGTGCGTCTTCCAGATGTAGATGCACTGGTTCTCAGAGCCACTCACAATGTACTGGCCATCCGGGCTAAAGCTTGCCTTGATCTGACTGCTTACGTTTACGTAACCCTTGTATTTACACGAGAGATTCAAGTCTCTCAGATCGTACAACCTACGGAATTAACAAGGTCCTCGTGTAAACGCCGCATCGAGTAAAAAAGAACTAGACCAACTTGATGACTTTATCCTCCAACTCACCTGATACGACTGTCGTTCGACGTGACGAGAATTTTGTCTTCCCCTGGCATGGGCTCAATACCGCTTATCTTGCGTCCCGTGGAATTTTTCCCCCTCGAGGAACGCACGTCTATTTGCGTGTGGTACTTGAGCTGGTCCGTGTTGTAAAATATGCATCTACCGTCGTACGATCCAACAACTGCGAATTTACCATTTTGACAGAAATTTGCAGCCGTGATGAGTTTGGTTTGTCCGTCAATCTCGGTCCACACGGCTACCTTTTTGTCGGGTATGTTCCACAAACGAAGTTTACCATCTAGCGAACCCGAGAGGAAATAGCGGTCATCCTTTGGGTGAAAAACTATGGCTGTGACAAAATCGATGTGCTGAAAACAGCACAGGCACTCTTTCCGCGAGATATGCCACAATCTTACCTGTGATGATGAAAAAAAAAAATCACGAATCATGAGATTTGATTTATTACGTAAGTACAGAAGAAACTCGAGAGTTATTTACCGTCTTATCCATAGATGACGACAGTACAAAATAATTCTTGGACCAGGATACGTCTAGCAAATCAGACGTGTGTCCAGTATACGTGCAAAAAGGCTTAGGCATAAATGGACCCTTGCTATTATCAGCCTCACCCATCGCGTTGGCCATGGCGTGCGGATCTTCCATCGATTGCTGGGACACGAGAGACTCTTGGGACGGAGTTGGGCTTACTTTCTCCGCGTTATATTTGGTACGCATGTCTTGAAAGAAGGCATAGGCGTCGCGCAACACCCACACCCTGAGAACGCGATCTTGACCAGCGGTAGCGAGTAGTCGGCCACACGCCGAAAATTTCATACACCAGACAGGACCCACGTGCTCACCGCTCAGATCCTGCACGTGTTGCAGGCAGTAAAATTCATATGGGCCCTTGTGGCTGTTTGAGGCTTTCAGTTTGATGCACTGCTGCTCACCCGGATACACCTGCGGTTGTATAAAAAAACCCATTAGAAACCATACCTTACCTTAAATTTATAAGTAAATAATATTGGCTGCGGATCAAGTACCTCGTCAACGATGTCCACCACGTCCTCTTTATGGCGTGCATGTGACACCTCCTGAGCTATTGATTTTGCCTTGTCCATGGTTTTCTTGACTGTCGAGCCGAAGAAACGTTTAAGCTTTTGCGTGCGTTTTCGCACGCGACCGACGCTCGCAACTTCACCGTCGGGCGGTATACTCGACATTTTACTGTCAACGCTTTCCTCGTCGCTCTCTTTTTCTTTATCAAGGCTTGAGTTACTTATGTACTCGGACGTCAATCGCATTATGTGCAAAGACAGAGGATTTATACACTGGGGAAGTTTGTCCTCGGCTATACTCAGAGGCACGCGCTCACCCGTGTCCAAGTTCAAAACCGTCACTTGTTCGAGAATTTCCTGTGATCAGAAAAATCAAACGTTAATGAACTTGAAAACAAATGATCAATCAATATCTAGCTTGTGCAATGATAAGCACCATGTCTGTTAGCCGCTTGCCGGAATCCGTCCTCGTTCTGACAAACATATTCAATTGTTGAACCAAGTCTTGATCACCAGCAGATTTTCGTCGTTCTCTGGTTCCCTGCAAATGGAATCCTATTTTGTGTTGAGGTCCCAAGGAATGGCGACCCATACTGTTACTCGATATCGAGCTAAATGGACTGCTAGATTTTTCGCTAGAGTTCACACTCATCAATTCAGCTTTCATCTTTGCTAGCCTCTCAAGTTCTTCCGATGACGGACCTTCAGCTTTTACCTTGTCTTCGTCCTGTCGAAAAATGTATTTTATAAAAATAAAGTTTTCCAGCTTAAAATTAATTTTCACACGAATAAAGTCTTACCTGAGGTTTAACAACATATTGCCCCTTAGTGGCAGATCTTATGTCAAGAGAATGCTCAAACTCTCTGGTTATAGATTCAATGGTACTAGCTGGACTAGGTAACGACGACGTGGACTTGGCAACCTCTTTATTTATTGGCTGTAAGAACGTAATAAATCTGTGTCTTAAAAGTTCCAAAATCATAAAATCAACAAAACTAATGAAACAACTTACAACCAAGTCGTTTGGTGTTGGAGCTTTAGACTTTTTCTTACGTCGAGGGGGCGCAACGGGCTTGCCGGCTTGAGCTTCATTCGTTTTGCCATTTGGCTTTGTACTGGCAATGACGTCTGGCTCTTGGAGACTCGGGTTCTTATCACATTGAGAAGAAGATGATTGGTCAGACTTGCCGTTCAACGACGGTTCTCTCTGAACAACTTCACCCGACAGAGTCATGACACTGGATGACTGGGATAGTTTATCCGAAGCAGTGTCCTCGTCTTTGCTCGAGACACTGTGTATCGCCGACATCTGAACTTCCTTTGGCAAAACGCTGGTTGACGGGACAGATGGCAGAACACCTGGGGCTAGGACCTGCGTCGTACTGTCTTGAGAACCAGCTAGGATACGCCCAACCCTACCTAGAGAAGTCATGCTCTGCAAGCTCAGCGTATCGTGCTCGATGATTCTGAAGGGATGAGAAGTTTTTGAGGGTGTTGGAAAAACACCTTCGATGGACGAGGCTTGACTGTCCGGAGGCGAGCTATTTATGGGAATGTCGTCGTCCTCTGTCTGCATGCGCTGTCGCAGCTCGCGGAATTTTCGTCTGCCGACTACTTTATCTGAGCCAACTCCTTTGGCTTCTTCTTCCTACGAATTTTTCAATAGTATTCTCGATTTACTCTCAATATCATGGCAAACTTTTTATTTTTTTTATTTTTTAGTGGGTCAATGAAGTGCAAGCGAAACTTTTTTTACTTCATTTGAGGAAAAAGAAAAACGATACAAGTTTTAGTTTACTACACATGTGTAATGTATCGAAGAACACAAGCAATTACTCACGGTTTTATCAGAAGCCAGTTTCTGTTCCATGTCGTCCCCGAGAACCCTTTCACTTGGATCAGCCGGCCTAATAAAGACATGATCATCCAATTTCGCCGTTGGAGTTGAGAACGACTCTGTACTCTGCGATTCTCTCTGCCTGTTTCTCCTAAAAGTTAAAAATAGCAGCAATAGGTGATTTTTTTAATTTCAGCGAAACAGTATTTTTTGCAATCAGAAGGCCCAAAAATAACTTTACTTTTTCAACCGACATTCATCTATTGATTGGAGGTTCTGATAAAATTATGTTGGCACGATAACAATAAGTAAATCATTACCATCAATGTGAGGGATAAACAAAACTTTTTGGCATCTCACAGATATGGATCAAGTTACAGCAAAGTACAGCAATTATACTTAAGGCAAACAAAATTTTGGTCGACCACTCTCTTGATTAGCAGACACATCACACACAAAGATCAACAGATTAGAACACGAAGAGGAGAAGGAGGAGGAGAAGGGAAAAATAGTTGGGCGATATAATGGACACACCTAGGAGCGCGCTGGACCGTATCGTCCTCGGCGTCGAAGAACTCCTCGGAATCGCTGCTGGCTGACATTATTGCTGGAACCGTTGGACGTTTACCGATTACCGGCCCAGGAGACGACTACCGCAGCAGACACGATTAATGACACTTTATCGTCAGAATCGAGAGCCTCGAAAATGTACTTGTCAGATAGCGATTTTTTCTTCTGCAAATCACTAAACCACACTACTTGTCATGCTTATATACAGCTGACGTCTTTAACGACGACGAAGACGTTGTGAAAATCAAAGTACAGGTATAAATATGCGTTGTATAAGTGATGTAGCTGTGGCAGGAACGGAACAATCGCGTCATCGCTCCAAACTAGAGTGTCCTCTTCTTCACATTATTTAACTCTCTCTCTCTCTTCGCTCTGCACCGATGATGATGAAAGAGGCACAGCCCCGCAACCGACATGTTTCCTCCTCTCTGTATTTTTTATGTTTTTTGTTTTTTTTTCTTTTCAATAAGACATAACATACATATACACTCGACGTTGTTTGTATATTTTTATACGCTCGCAGACAACTGCATGGCTGCCATCAGCACTATCAGCAGTAAAGGTCGTGGTTCGTGGTAACGCCGCATAGTCAGGCAGCGCTAGCGACAACCTGTACGAACTGTCAAACTGTCGGTGCCCGGTGGGTTGAAATGAGTTCCACATGTCAACAAACTTAGACATTTCTTGCTGTTTTTACTCCCATGCCACCCGATATTTCGGAGTTTGTTGACGCATGCGAAACCCACCGACAGACTAACTGCAGTGACCATATGACGCTAGCACCGCCCGACCATGCGGCGTTACCACGACCCACGACCTACGTAACTTAACTGCTGGCAGCATTTGCGAAGTACAGCCTCTGATTTTATCATTCTGGTAAAGAGAGCACGGTGTAAGATATACGTGCAGTTATGTGTAGTAATTATAGTAATCACTACTAAGTAGCGACATATGGTCGATTTTGTTATAAGTATCTATACTTTTGGAGGTAAACTTTTGGATAAAAGATAAATTGTAAACTTGCCGCAAACAGCACAAATCACGTTAACTTCTTATTTTGTATCTATGCAAGTAGTGGCGGCTGGTTTATAAGTTATCTTTTACCGAACATTGACCTCCTATATATTTATACTTTCGGATAAGAGACAGATAGTAAACTTGCCGCAAACAGCACCAACAACGTAAACTTTTTTATTTTGTATCTTAATAATCAGTTGCGGCTGGTTTATAATCATTAAAATGGCTCTAGTGTCTAAGTAGTAATAATTTATTTGATCAGCGCCATCTAGCGGTCTTTATTTTTTGGCCAAAAGTGGCTCCTAAAATTCTCAATCAGAGCATTCAGGATTAGAGCAATTTAATCAATTATAAACCAGCCGCAACTCATAACGAAGCTATAAAATTAAAAAATAATAATACATGTGTTTTTGGCGGCAAGTTAACAATCTATCTTATGCTTAAAAATTTATCTTTAAAAGTATAAACATATAGGAGGTCGATTTTTTGTAGAAAATAGATTGTTAACTTGCCGCCAAAAACACACGTATCGTTGTTTTTTTATTCTATAGCTTCATCATAAGTTGCGGCTGGTTTATAATAAGTTAAATGGCTCCAAGCGCTAAAGCTCAGGTTCAAAAGTTTAGGGCCACTTTTTAGTTCAGAAATCCGCGACGCTAGATGGCGCTGTTCAAAAAAATTATTGCTCTTATTACAGTAGTGTCATATTATCAATTATAAACCAGCCGCAATTAATTTTTATTGTATAAAATAGAAAGATAATGATATTTGTTTTGTTTGCGGCAAGTTTGCAATTTATCTTTTACCCAAAAGTATAAATATATAGGAAGTCGATATTGGGGTAAAAGATAAATTACAAACTTGCCGCAAATAGTACAAATTACGTTTACTTTCTATTTTGTACTAAAAAAATTGATTGCGGCTGGTTTATAATTAATTAAATGACACTACCATAATCAGTATAGTAATAATTTATTGGACCAGCGCCATCTAGCGTTGCGGATTTTTGAGCTAAAAAGTGGCCCTAGAATTCTCAAGGAGAGCTTTAGCGCTTAGAGACACTTACCCTATTACAAACCAGCCGCAACTCATGACCAAGCTATAAAATAAAAAAATAACGATACGTGTGTTTTTGGCGGCAAGTTACCAATCTATCTTATGCTTGAAAATTTATCTTCAAAAGTACAAACACATATGAGGTCAATTTTTTGGTAGAAAATAGATTGTTAACTTGCCGCCAAAAACACATGTATCGTTGTTTTTTTTATTTTATAGCTACAAAATAAGTTGCGGCTGGTTTATAACTGACTAAATGGCTCTACGCGCTAAAGCTCTGGTTCAAAAGTTTAGGGCCACTTTTTAGTTCAGAAATCTGCAGCGCTAGATGGCGCTGATCAAATAAATTATTACTACTTAGACACTAGAGCCATTTTAATGATTATAAACCAGCCGCAACTAATTTTGTAGATATAAAACAAAATAATGACTTTGTTTATACTGTTTGCGGCAAGTTTACAATTTGTCTTTTATCCAAAAGTTCACCTCCAAAAGTATTGATACTTATATAGTTTGACAAAATCGACCATATGTCACTACTTAGTAGTGATTACTATAATTACTACACATAACTGCACGTATATCTTACACTGTGCTCTCTTTACCAGAATGATAAAATCAGAGGCTGTATTCCGCAAATGCTGCCAGCAGTTAAGTTACGTAGGTCGTTAATATACTCCATATATCATGCAGTAGACGAGTAGACCTCGTTGTCGGTATCGTTAGACAACTGTCGATACAGCAGGGCCGATGTTATCGTTGCTGTACCGACGGTTGGCTGACTCGGTCGAACTGCAGGTGTCCCTCTTGTCTCGTGCCGATCGTCGGTGCAGCAGGGTTTGCAACACTAGACGGCGCTAGATCCAAGTGTAATTTCGACATTCGACCGACGAGCTTTGGGGGGTCTCGGGTCTGTTTGCGGGCTTCGATTTACGCAATAGAACCAACGCGAGACATTACATTTTGGCAAATTTTAGTATTTTTATTATACATGTGACTATATCACTCGGGCCGTACATTGCGTATTTCAAAGCAGTCAAATAGACCCTTCACTTCTGCAATTTTTGACCTACTATAGTATATCTATATACTCCTAGTGATTTACTTCTGCCATAAATCTCCAGTATTTATAACATAAGTTGCAGCTGCTTTATAAAATTCATTAAATGGCTCTATATAGGGCCTAAAATGGCTAAAATATATGTCTAAAGCTCTCCTTCAGAATTTTAGGGCCACTTTTTAGTTCAGAAATCCGAAACGCTATAGATGGCGCTGATTCAAATAATGATTACTATAAACTATAGTTTGTAGTAGAGCCATATCATTAAGTATAAACCAGTCGCAACTAATTTTAAAGATAAAAGATAAAAAGTTGACATTGTCTGTGCTGTTTGCGGCAAGTTTACAAATCTTCTACCTGAATATCGACTTCCTACATATTTATACTTCCTATATATTTTTACTTTATTACTAATGTAAATTATTATTTAAGATGTGAGCATAGTTAATTTTATATTTTTAAAATAAGCAGCCAATAAATGACACGTACACAAACTGATGAGTCAATTGAAGTTGCGATTTATTCTATCGTACGTGCAGGTAGACCACAATAATTATTGTGGCCTTCTTATACATTGATGAAAAAAAAATACATATCTAATGATTGTCCAGCCATTATTGCATACTGCTTCACACTATGAACTATACTTGATCCCGCTCAAGTGTCTTATGTAATTTTCGAGAAACTTCTTTTCGCGGTTTTTGTAACGGCAAAAAAAAGTCGTTATGTACACGTTGAATGTCAATTCTCAGCGTCAAAACACTTTTATTTTCAACAATAAAAGCTGCTACTGTCGTAAATTTTTTCTTCGTAGTACTTTTTTCAGAACCAAACGAGCGAAATGGAAATTTATGCGCTCTCGTTGCAGCTCTTCAACGGCAACACACCGCAGTTGGCGACGATCACCCTCTGCAGGGGTTTTCCGTACTTTGTACCGTACGCCTTCACCTACAACAAATAATAAGCAAGCAGCATCAATTTTTATTCGTTTAAAATCAAAACCATGTGCCGTTGAATCACAATGTGAAGCTCAAAAACGTGGATTTTGTACGTACTTTCAACAGATTCGGCAGTCCCTTGACGATTTTCCCGAAAACGACGTTCTTCCCGTCCATCGTTTTGAGGGGCCGAAAGGTCAAATTAAATTTGGAGTCAAACAGTGCGGTGCTCCTGTCACCGGCGAAAGTCGACAGAACGCCCGGACACGCGTGACGAAGAGCAAGATTCTCATCGGCCAACGAAGGATAAGCTTCCTCGTCCTCGTAAATCGAGGCTCCGCCGATTCCGTTGAACTTTGTCACGTCACCCCCTTGGCAGTAGTAACCGGACAATATGCGGTGAAACGGAGTCCCCCTGAGTAAATAAATAAAAAAATAAAAAAAATAAAAAAAACAATGAGGGATACGTATAGCGAGGAGTTTTTATCATTCGGTGGCTCACTTGTACGAAAGGCCGTTGAAGCCTCTGCAGAAGGACTCGAAGTTAGCGCATATCGAGGGCGCGAAATCGGCGTAGAGCTCGAAGACGATCCTGCCGAGGGGCAAACTGCTCGAGGCGAGCTCGAGGTCGAAGAAGCACCTCGGACGCCTCGCGTCCTCCTTGGCGCTGGGCGCGACCTCGTACCTCGATATCGACGGGTACCTCGAGACTTCCTTGAACCAGGGAAACCTGTGCACACGCAGGTATCGGTATCGTAAGATGTTTTCCTCACAAAGAGGTAAAATATGTAGGACCTCGATTTTTCCTTGATGCTTTCCTTCAGCTCCTTCCACTCCTTGGCCATGACTTGCGGGGCCAACTGGCTGGTCAGCGAATTCAAGGCGCGGCAGAGGGCCCGGTTCTCGCGTTCGATTTTCTCGTACTCCAGCTTCAGCAGGTCCTGATCCGTCCTGTAGCCCCTGTCCTTCACGTTCCAACAATCGACTTTTCCCTGCTCGCACAATAACCCACACGGACTATAAAATAATGTGTATATACGTTGTTGTTTGTGCGGCCAACTGTCACATGTATATACATATACGTACCCCCAAGCGAGACACCGCGTTGATCTTCTTGACTACTTGCAGATTCGCCTTGCAGAGCACCCTGGCCGTCCTCAAGTCCTCGTTCATCAGCTCTTGCCTGTGGTAAACGTCGACGTCGAGCTTCGGTGGTTTGTCGTCGACCTTAGGCTTCGCGTTGGCGCAGCGCAAGCGGTGGCCCCTGTAGCTGTTGAAGTCCATCTGACGAGCCTTCGCGTGGACCTGCGTTGACGGGCTTTGTGGGAAATCGCTCGGATTTGCGTTTACATGCGTACACATTGGTTTTTTTTTTTTTTTTTTTTTTTTTTTTCATCAGTCGTTATACCTCGCCTGGTAAGTAGCGCGGTTTTATCGGAGGGTCGAACTTTGGGGTGTCCGGCATCGTTGCTGCTTCTTTTTTTACCATGTTTTTTTCGGGAAACCTCAATATGTTATTCTTTTTTTACTTGAACAATTTTCCTACCATCATTTTCCTTTTGCTTGCCGTTGAACGACTAGTAACCAAAACACACACACATGCACTGGGTGATAGTGGTCTGTATGGCTTTTGTTTTTTTTTTTTTTTTTTTTTTCCCCAGTAGGTACGTTTAGAGTGCAAAATTTCAGTGCAGCTCTCACAAAGAAATAGGTATCGAAAAATTCTCAGTGCGTAAATTTTCAGTTTCTTGTACTTTTCCGCGATGAACGAATTCACTCGAGTCACAAACGCCGTTACCAATCGCTAAATCATCAATCAAACGCGAAAGATCCAAGTATGTGCAATGGATGCCCGGCAAATAACAAACGGCCAAGATGACGGAGTGACAGGGAATTTCAAAAGTAACCTTTCAAACGTAGGGTAAAACCGAAGCAATATGATAAACGCTCGTTTTAAATAATATTGATGTTACCGTGTGTACTTAATAACGATTTTTCAGAGCTCAAGTCGTCCGTTGTTGTTCTGGGACGATGATGATGATGATGAGCTTCGGATGAAAATAAAACAGCACAACGAGCGTGTGAAAAAACTCACTTTGAAAGTATTGAAATTAAGCTCCCTCAGGCGAAGGAGCTTTTCAAAAAATGGAAAAACTAAAAATTTTCGAAAAACCAGCAGCATCGGTAGTGGTGGCGGGGAAGAATTTTCGGTATTGCGGAAAATCTTGTTGATCAATTTGAAATCAATTGGAATACTGGAGCAATTGTGCGAGGAAAATTGCACATTGCGGAAAATAATTGAAAAAGAATATCAAGCAACGGATAATGATCACAACAAATCGAAATGCAAAATTGATGAAACCTTGGCCGTGGGTGCCACATTGTTTTTTAAAGAACCACAGCTTCTCGGAGGCATTGACTGGGTACAATTTTTAATGGCAGGTAACACACACACATTTCACGTTAGATCTGTTGAATGAACAAGAATAACAAACTATGATTATATATTCTTTTAAGCAAATCATCATCGTGACTCACAATTACCATCGAAAGCGATAGTTCCAGTAAAAAATACTTGCATCGAGAGATGTGAAATTGACACGTTTCCCAAGTTGGTTGACGTTTTGTTCTGCAAAAACGATTCAGGAGTTGAATCGAAACAGTTGGAAATAAACCTTGGCTCCATAAGTTTGAATGAGCTGTTCAGCAATAACAATTTATTCGTAACGATAAATGTCGATTGGTCCTCGGGCGCGAGTAGCGATGCATTGGTGGACGAGTCCCCGGAGGCAGCGAACCAGAAATTGCTCGAAACCGGTCTCCGCTCGAATGCGGTTGAATCGTCGAGTTTTGAGGGTTCCGAGGCCAAAGAGTTGAACATTTACGACAAAGTTTTGGAAACCTTGAACTTACCCACCTGGAAACGATACTCCTTTCAAGACAACGTGCAGAAATCTTTGGTTGCCCTGGAACTTCCAGAATTCAACGATAACAGGTCGCCCTTTAAATTTTACTGCGACATAACAAATGAGATATCGAATTCGTCCACCGAGTTGATACGCTCGCAACAAATTCAGGGAAATTCGCACTTGTCGCTGATTGAAGACGAAAACGACGAAATTTGCAGTGAAGAAGAACTGATTGATAATATTTTCGATCGGAATTCCATCGATTCGCTATCGGTGAATTCGAGCGGCGGTTTTGCAAAAAAAAACACAAACAAGCCCGTTACCCTGAAATTGACAAGAAAAAAACCTTTTACTCTAAAAGAAATTGAGCGTAAGTTTTTGAAAAAAATAAAGAGCATGAAAAAAAGATCCAACAGTCACTTGCACGATGTGGCCATTGGCGAGGATCAATTTTTTTCTCGTGACCAAGAGTCCCAAGTGGATTTGGGTGCAACGGAATCGGTTCCACAAAATGATCCCAAGAAAGTCGAGGATTATTGTAGCAAAAAAAGTGAACAGATTAAAACGAAAGTTAAAACATTGACGAAGCATCCATCGATGCGTTTGAACAATATATTGAATACGAAAGATTCCAGCCAGGAATTTCGAAAATCTTTAAAATGTTTGCAAGAAATAATTGAACTATGCAATGACGCACCTCCGCGGGATTCGCTATTGATTTCTAAGGTTCAAAACATTAGGGAATCGAAAATAAAAATTCCAACAACAACGAACGAAAATAAGCAAATCAAAAAGAGTGACGAAAAAAAAATTTTCTTTGACAACTATATTAAAGACAAAGATCACATTCCAGAAATGAAAAAAAAACATCGAATAATTTACGAAAGTAGACACCCTCAAGGTTTTAACCTTAAATTTGTGTCATCAAGTCCAAAAGCTCAAACCGTGTCGTTTGGAAAACCTCCCAAGTTATATTTAACTGATTCTTTTAGATATTAATTTTTTTGTAGAATTTAGTGTAATTTTCCTAATAACAACCAACAGCATAAAAAATGTATATATTCCTTTATTAAATATAAATTGCTTTTACATAAATCTTGGATTGTGTGTGTGTGTGTTATCTGTACTACACGACATAAAACTGGTTTCTGACTTTGTATAATATATTATGGCATTAATGGGATCAATAAATCTCTCACGTGGTTGGATTTGTTAATAAAGCTATGCTTGTTTATCATAAATATTCACATGTGGCCATTGATTCAAAAATGTTTGGTGTGTAATTACGGCAGTGTTCAAAAAATTAATTAAAGATAGAAAAAATTTACTTCGCAGCGTCCGGTAAATCTATGATTTCTTCAACGAAAGCTGCGACATTCGTTTCTTTTTTAGCGTGCTTCGTTATAAAATTCATTTCCAGCAATTGATTGTAATTAGGCCGTCGTGTGTAATCTTTCATCAAGCTGTAAAAATCATTAGAAAACATCATAAAATGGAATTAAACAAACACCGGATGAAAGTATTAATTTTCATAAAACTCACCAATTGGTGATAAGTTCCTCAAATTCAGCAGAAAATGTATTCGGTGGTAACTTTGGGGCGTCATCTTTTACCACTTGCTTTAACTGTTCAAATGGTGTTCTCCACGACTCGTAAGGAAACTTTCCTGTAGCCAATTCTAAAAGTGATATTCCTAGAGACCAAACATCGGACCTTATATCATACTGTGAAGGGTTCCCTGTTGGATCTATTCTTTCTGGCTAAAGTGAAAAACTTGTAAGAAAAGCATAAAAATGATTAAAGCTAATATATTGTATTTGCATTTATAAATTACCGCCATATATGGCTTGCAACCGGCATCAATAGTCTTAGCTACAGAATCAACTAAATAACCAGATATTCCAAAATCACAGATCTTTACTTCTCCTTGTCTATTAATTAATATATTACTAGGCTTTACATCTCTGTGTATGACTCTTAATTGCGAGTACAAGTAGTGCAGAGCACTGACCACCTGTAAAATTACAATTCAACGTGATTAAAATTAAAGTTGTCTTAGAAACTCATATTTAACAGATTATGTTATTTAATATTACTGACTTTAAAAGCTATTTTTCCTAATACATCTTCAGGAATAGAGCGACCATGTTTATATACTTTTGTATAAAATTTATCGAGACTCATATCCATGACTTCCATGCAAATCCAAACATCGCCTTCTCTAAAAAGAGCACCGTAAAACTGTACGGTATAAGGACAATCAGAACTGCGCATCGAAATATCCAAGTCCATCAAAAGTCTTTTTTGTTCTTGACTATTGACACTGACTGTTATCCTCTAAGTTAACACAATTTATAAATCATTAAAAGCTTATAACTATCAACAAAAAGTCTGTGTGAAAGTAGCTAGATTTTAATGAGAAGATTGTATAAAAATAATTACTTTGACAGCCATAATAGTGCCACTTTGTTTGTGTTTCATTTTGTCAACAACCCCATAAGCTCCCCGTCCAAGGTTGCACAGCATTTCCAGATCATCGGCATCAACCTCAAAAGTCTTATCTACTATGGTAATTGTTGTCCTTTTATCCAAGTTTCTTGGAGGAATTCTGCAAAACACATTACATCCAGAAACTTTCAATTACTCAGTATACTTATGCATGTCAATATACAATAAATAAACCCACTTAAAACAAAAGATTTCCAATAACAGTGAGATAAAAGAACATACACTGGTGCAGGTGCTTCTTCAGACACCTGGATCTTTAAATTTTTGTTGCGACCTCTCTTCAAGGCCATGGTCAAGCTTGATTGTTCTTCACCTTCTGTCAGAGATAACAACTATTATTTGTCGACGATAACAGCTCTCTTGTCTCAGCATGAACTACTTATTAAGTAAATAATTGTTCCAGATCATACTATTTTTCCAAACGATTGACACAACGGTGACGATGATGCGATCTCGAATATCTTTTATGCGGTAATGATTTTTTAGTAACGTTCTACACTCACACCTTAATTTTAAAAAAACTTTACCTATTATTATTTAGGTTAACAATTTATAGACACAATTTACAGCTTGAAATTTATTTAACACGATTGCAGTTAATTCGTGGGTATACGAGCTTTCAGGCTCAAGGGAGCTGGAAAACATGATTTTTCGATCGTTAAGTATACGTTTATTGACATTTAATTACCCCGAGCGATAAGCGTCACAGATTTCGAAACACCGAATGCCCAAATGTTCATGTAAGCAAGTTCGTAGGTGGTATATTGTACTATATTAGTGTACTAAATATTGCAGCGCGCATAGGTAATATTAACGAACATGAACTCGAAAATAAACATATTTATTTTGTGCTGTCTCTATTTATTATTTACTCTTTTTTATTTAACAATAAAACACATGCAAATTTCTCGGTGAAAAATATCCTTAGCTGGTGATTTATTAGCATTTTTAGTTATTTAATCCTTTGAAAATAATGACAATTTTAGTTTCACCCTATTTATAATTGTAATTAAAAGTCAAACTTTATGATACTTAAATACAAAGTATGACGTGGGAAAAGTTGCTAGTTTCTTCAAAAAATATGTAGTACACGACACGATAACGCCTACGCAAAGCGTTCGATTTTATTGACCTCTACTGCAGGACTGCAGTGTCTACAGTAGTAGTGCCTCTACTATAATACAATCGACAAAAGGTAAACAATAATTTATACTAATATACATGTGTGCGTGTGTGTATGTTACTGCAATAGTAATAGTACACATATATCCACATACACCTTATATACAACTATATAGTTATAGATTTGCATGTATTCCATCTGTAATTTCTCGGGACAATAAAAAATACAAAAGTACAGTGCAGAGGAACGAAATGAAATCATTTCTTTATCTATGAAAAGACAAAAAGAATCGCTATTGACTATAAGTATTTCAAAATGGTAAGCACAAAAAATAAAATGTTTTTCTAATCATCTTTATGCCCGCGATAATTTCATTCATTTTTTTGCATTGCTTACCAAGTGAAAATGTAAAAAATTTAGTGTTCATTCGATAGCTTATTAAAACCTGAAGTTTTTAAACGCATTATCATTAGTTGGGACGTCCTCGTGAATTTCACAGCTGGTTTTGCACATTTGGTGCAAATTTGAAAAAAAACCCAGTGATCGCGCCATCTTGGAATGTCGTCACAAGTGAAAATATACCTTAATAAGGTGGCTCTCGGCTGAGCTGAATTGCTACTCTATACTTATACTTTATATACTTAAACACAGCGATTTCGTTTCGGATGTGTTTTTTATTGACATGTTGTGGCGGACAGGCGGACTGCACCTGTGATAAGCCACACGTGGGTGACGTTTTGTGCTCCAAGATCTCCGAATTGGTACTCTGAAAATTGAACGTACTGAAAAATCAAACTTTGAGCACGGGAGATCTCTTGCACATAAGCATTATAAATGGGTATTTTGTCTGGATGTCGCACAAGTGTTGGTTTACTTAAAATATTGTTTAAAAACGCTAGAGGCGTAACTTCTCTCGCCCATTCCAAAAGACCTGTAACCAAGGAAAAGCTTGACGTTAAAAAAAATACCGGTGACATTAAAATTGACAAGAAAACCATTGCCAAGTTGGAAAGAATTTCTTTGGTAGATTTCGATAATGAAGGGGGTATACAGAGATTGGAAGCTGCCATACGTTTTGCACAAAAACTAAGAGAAGTGCGATTGGATCCGTCGGTCAGGCCAATGTATAGTGTACTTGAGAATGAAAAACTGGAACTTAGAGAAGACAGGGTGACCGAAGGTAATTGTCGTGAAGAGATACTGAAGAACGCCAAGGTCCTGGAGGACGAATACTTTGTTGCACCGCCTGGCAATATTCCCAAAAATTCCTAATGGAGCAGATTCTGAAATTTCTGGGGCCTACCTTTCTTACTTTGAAAGAATTTGGCTTTATCTATGGAATCCAGGGGATGCTCGTACGCAGAAATTTAGAAAAATTGTGGTTCGAAGAATGCGTTACCATGTCCAAGTATAATGTCTTCCACATGCCTTCCACTTCTCTTTGGTCCTGCATGAAGGACTTAACTGACATCGGAGCTGATCGAGTACCATTTGGCATTGCTGAGTTAGACGAGGTGACGAACACTTGGAATACATCTTTTTTTCCACTCAAATCAAAACCAAGTAAACACAGGATTGCCAAAATCACTACTGTGTATGAGAGTAAGGGTGACATTTTAAGTGTGAAGGATTTATTTTACACTAAACAAAGAGAACGCAAATCATGGTGGCGTCAAATGTCAGAAAATCCATCGATTTATTATATGAGCGAGACGAAAAAAGAAAATGGAAAAGAGTATGCCGAAATTCAAGCTCAATTTCCATTTGGAAATATTGTTGTTGAAACTATTAATTTTAAAAATAGTGCCAAAAAATTGTTACCGGGTGTAAGTACTACAGTTTATTTTTTTATTTGGATCTTTATTACATTTTTTTCAGTATTTTTGAGAATTCTGTCAAAACAGACTTCTAATCTGACATTTTATTTTTGAGTATTAGGATAAAAATTAACGGATGTCAGTTGAAAGAGTTTCAAATATTAAACTACACACTAAAGTTATGTAATGTTGTGAAATTCTACTGACTCGTATTTTTTTGTTTTATTTTTATAGGTAGAAAATGGTGAGCGTCTAAAAATTGTTGAACAGGTTGTGTCCTTGGATTGGGGATGTTTAGCTTTCTTGTGTGATGGATACATAGAAATCAAAGGCTCAAAAGAAATTCAAATGCATCCAAAATTAGTTGCTTACAAGGCTTACTGCAAGGCTATCATTGCACCTGAAGATGACGAATCAACGCGACAAGATTTAAACTATTTAACGTCGTATGTTATTGAATTGCTGCGGGAAAAGGGTGTCGAATCAGTGAATGTAAATGACATTAAAAACCCTGAACATTTTAAAGTAGCATACATAATAACTGTCGATAGTGAGAGTTTGAAGAGTGGCCTTGTCAAACTAGTGTGTCAAAGAACATTGTGTGGGGAAATAGTTCACATAACTAGCATGGCAAAACGTATGTACGATTTGTGTGTGGTATGTAAAGTTACCGAGTAGGTTTCTTAGCTCGTTTATTTGTGTAGCATTTCGTACTATAAATAAAAATTTAATACCCATGCAAAATACTATTGCACACCTTTGTGAATGAGCTAATTAAATGGCAAAAATTAATAAATGTGACTTCTGCAATCATGAATCTATTTTATTATAATTTTATTTTGATTGATAAAAATCATAAAGTAACAGACAATATTTCAATTCGATCTCTAAGTATACGCAAGTTTTGAAACTTCAAAGTGTTTTACATCAACATACATTCACACAAAATAAACACTGTAAATTATACACAAGGAGCGATTACTTATTAAGTATGATGTTACTGGAGTTTTCTTATTATTATTCAACTGATACCTCAATTTTTTTGGGTTAGTGACAAAATGGTAAAATTGAACATTTACAGTAAAACTATGTGAAACTATCAGTTACATTAAAAAAGTATGACTTGTTATACTTATGTGGTAAACAATAATCTAAAAACGTAATTAAAAAAGAATTCAATTTTCTCAAAGTTTCGATTGCAAACTAAATTGCACAGTCATACAAAAAATTGTCTGAATAATAATTAAAATTAAGGTATCGATAAGTAAATCTACAATATTCGCCATATAAAAGTAGGAATATCGAGAAGATTTTAATGAGCAGAGGTCTTAGAGCGCTTCAGATTTGGCAAAATTACATTTTGTGCGCACAGTGTTTAAACTCGCTCGAATCTTTTTCTTAAAAAATATTTCACGCAGTAATCGTACAGCGATTACCTGCAATAGCTTCATTTTGACAAAAATTTGAAGTTGTTGGATGTTATTTTCTATAATACTCGTGAGTCTTAAGCTGGCAACGACAGCTTTTTGCCCTTTAGTACTTTGGTGATGTATAAATAAAAGAAATCACAATACAGAACTGTCTGTACAAGGCCAGCTATGATAGCAATGAAATCATAATGGTTTTCCGCGTAGTAACGGTACACCCAGTTCAACAGGTACAGACCTCTATAAGATCCTAAAGCAAATAAATAATGACTGGTTATACTTTCAGCTTCACCTGTCTTTGACACCATAAACAGTTGAGGCAGAATAGCGACCGATTCCAAGTAGATACTAAAGGTCCATAAAACCTCCAAGACTGTAAAGTCATGATTTATCAGCAGAGACAAGACTATGGCTGGTATAATCAAAAACTCAATCCTGTAAAAAAGTACATTTTTTAACTTTCATTATTTGTGAACATTCAGATCTACCATTATTTCAATGAAATTTGTTTATCAATTTTATGAACAGTTGATTTTTTTTTTATAATAAAAATTGTTGCAACTACACTGCAATCATTAAAATTTGTCTTATCAGTCATGACTTTTTTATTTAAGGTATCTAGTATTTGCACAATGATAACATTGACAAACGAGTTTGAAACTTTTAATCAATAATGCATAAAATTAAATCATACATTAAACAAAAAGCTCATATCATAAAGTATGTATTAAAAAAACTCATACCTGAAGGTATCATGATTTTGGTCATATGTGGCCTTGAATTTCATATACATCAAGAACAGAGTGGTATATGCAGCTGCTATGAAAACTAGCTTCATAATAGTGTTGTATGCAGAAACATAAGTGGTCACCAGATCTAGATATCGTGTTGTGTAAACGATGGTAAACAGGATTTGAGATTTTCCACTTATGCCTGAAATAGAGCATATCGACGAGTACATTATTAACTCAAATGCAAGTAAATTTTCATTAAAGTCATTATAGCATGATATAAAATGACCATGGTTGACAATCACAACACAGATCTACGACAACGAAAAAAAGCTCAGCACAGAATCTTTGCCAGCATGCAAATGTAAAAGCTGGCAACTATACTATTCATCCAAAACAGACGTTTACTTATCGGTATTAACCAAGGAGGATAAAGTTCCCGACTCCGAAAAGGGGGATAGGTGGACAAGAAACTCAGGCGAGCAACGAAACCTACCGGCACAGCTCCTCGTTTTCCATATTTTGAGCAGCAGAATGATGATGGCGAGCAAGTGCGACAGATCGCCGAAAAGTCGGAAGATGTTCATATTGGCTCCAGAGTTTTTTTTCTCGTCAACTAACTCAAATCCTCCACTTTGCTTTTGCACCCTGCGAACCCCGCGAATGCGTTGTCCTCGACAAGGGAGTGTAAGAGAGAGATGACCAGAGCCGCCACGTGTGTGTTTGTGTATTATATCAAAAAAACGCGACGCGAAAAAGAACTTGTATACTTATAGAGCACACACGAGAGCAAGGCAGGAAGTAAGTACACAACACAATAACAACAAAATGTACCCTTGCACGAGGAGAGGCGAATGAAGGAAAAAAAACAGAGGACGATACTAAGGGAAAAGGACTCGGTGGCTGCTGCTGCAACCGACTGTATCGTCGGCAACACGGCACACCAATGTGACGTGGCTGCGTTGCGGTGGTTCCGTTCGGTGTTATACTTATATATACCTAATTACCTATATATACTTTAATATCAGTCCTATTCGCGGGGGGACTAGACCGTAATTTTGTAATTTCAATTTTTTTTATTTTTACTAGTTATAAGTAGTATATAATTTATGGTACCCAACGCCGAATATACAATGTAATTGAATTGGGCGTCATATAGACGTTATCTGAACTACTACTTATGAATCAATTCATATTTTTGCAAAGGCCGTATCACGATTTATCATTCTTAAAAAAAAAGATGAGCTACTTATGAAGTTACGAACAAATTTTCTAGCTCAATTTACGCCGAGAGAGTCCATCAGAGGGACTTTTTTTTGTTGGTCAGTTTTCAGTGTGATCGTTGCGTTTGCTTATTAGGGAATGTGTGATTTGGGTGTTTTCACTCGAGCTGTTAAAAAAAAAAAAAAAAATAAATAGTTGATTATAAGTAACAACAACAACGTTACTTTAATCAGATCCAAGCACAAGTGCTAAGCCTTGTCGAAAAAATAAAGCATTACATATGAGAATTTACAGAAGTCAAAAGGAAACAAATATATTAAAAAGATTATAACACGTGAAAAATATTGATAGAAAGACTTCTGAGACTCAGAAAGTAATAGACAGTATTGAAACATAATTGTATATACATAATTTTACAATAAGTTTTGATATATTTAACGTTGTTAAGCATAAATTGTATAGAACGATGTAAACGTTTGAACAAAATAAAGTTATTTTATTAAATTGATTCTTATTTTAATACAATAATTAGATGAAAAAATACTTGAATTCTTACAATACCAATTATCAATAGTGTAATGTACCATGAGACTTTTGCTACTCAGATTTTTTTTGTCATTACGTTTAAAAATTTTTATTCAGCTAAGATTTAAAAAAAGTAAATATCAAATTTATAGTTCACAGGAAATTAAGGGACTAATGTTTAAAAATATAAGAAATTTTTATTTTTAAAGTGGACATGTACAAATAGTAATCATTATCAAAAGATTAATGATTAACAGAAACGACTAGGAATTAGCATTTTTAATTACAGCATAAGTTTCAAGCTTATCTAAATGAAGAAGTATTTTTTCAATAGCGTATTTTAACTGATGAAATCGTTGAACAGACAATTCAAAAACATAACTTTGTCCATTGCTCAAAATCCACTCCATCAGAATGTATGGCTGTACAACCTTTGACATGGTGCTAGACATATTTATATTCAGTTATTCCTGTGAAGCAACGATCCTTCATTTGTTATTTTATATAAAATTTTACCTTGAAGAAATAACAACATCTATTCTCCATTTACACGCTACCAAATGAGGAAAAAATTCGACTCTTTTTGCAAAGTTTAATAGCAAGTTAGGTCTCTTTGGTCCTGTAAGAACTGCAAGTATATCTTGAATACATTCTGGCGTGAATCTAAAAATTATTTGTACAAACAAGCGTCAAATTTATATTATTTTAGAAAAAAAGTAGTCTTTTCAAAAACTAATTACTTAAACTCCTGTAAGCATTGCGTGAATTCAGGTGGCTTGATGTTTATACTAGGAGAACGCAAATGCAATTTCATAATGTTGAAAATAGCTGAATACCATTCATCAACCATTGATTGGGCTACATTGAAATTCTTGCTCACAAGTTCTAGAGCTCCTTCTTCAATATATTCTTGATCAATCGACTTCACCGCAACTATCGAATAAACATTTAACAAACAATTTTTCTTGATTTGGAAACAAATACTTATCCCACTTACGTTGTATTAAAGGCCTGGCAACAGATTGTTTCAACTCTGACAAGTACTTGGTATTATTGCCCAACAAGGATTCCAATTGCATTTGAAAAGCCATATTTACTACTTACACACTTGTCATCTTTGATTGATTCAACTAAAATACTACAAACCTCAGTTCATTTGGTAAGCCAAAAGGTGTACGTCGATCAACATAAACATGTACTTACTTGGTTGGTAGTTGATTTATAAACAAATTTTGAAATTTCGGTGATGTATGACTTAATCACCGCTAGGTATTTCGGAGTTTGTTTACAAATATAAAAAATGTAACTCCTACGGACTTTTTTTTCATCCGGGCCGTCGAGTATAGCCAAAGTTTGTCGGTGGACGAAGAAAAGTTCAACTCAGATTGCTCCATATCATTTTAAATAACGAAATATGAGTTGTACTTTTCTTCTTTGCCCAAAACAAAAAAATGTCCGTAGGGTTTCGGAGCGACGAGAGGACGAGAAAAATTGCACGCTAGATGGCGTTGATTGAAAACACACGACAAGACTGACAAGAGACAAGACTGACAAGATTGTAGGTACTTTATTTGTGGAGCCAATACATCTTATTTTCAACTAAAAAAAAAGACTGACAAGAGCCAAGAGCCGCTCTTGAATCAGTTAAATCTTGACGAACGATCAGCGAAGCCACCAAGTCTGATCACGCCATTGCCATTCACGATTAACGCCCGGCCTCGAAGCAAAAAAACGTTCGCACAGTAGACTGTCTAGTGTAGACAGTACATAATAGTATAGCTGTATTCCGATTTTCGGGTACAAGATAAATAGTACACTTGCCGCAAGTAGCACGCACGACGTCAATTTTTTATTTTATATTTATAATATTAGTTGCGGCTGGTTTATAATTAATTAAATGGCTCTAATATAAGAAGTAATAGATATTTGGATCAGCGCCATCTAGCGTTAAAGATTTTTGAACTAAAAAGTGGCCCTAAACTTTTGAACCAGAGCTTTAGCGCTTGAAGCCATTTAGCTTATTATAAACCAGCCGCAACTCATGATGAAGCTATAGAATAAAAAAACAACGATACATGTGTTTTTGGCGGCAAGTTAACAATCTATTTTCTACCAAAAAATCGACCTCCTATGTGTTTGTACTTTTGAAGATAAATTTTTAAGCATAAAATGAATTGTTAACTTGCCGTCAAAAACACATGTATTATTATTTTTTTATTTTATAGCTTTGTCATGAGTTGCGGCTGGTTTATAATTGACTAAATTGCTCTAATCCTGAATGCTCTGATTTAGAATTTTAGGAGCCACTTTTGTTCAAAAAATAAAGACCGCTAGATGGCGCTGATCCAAAAAATTATTACTACTTGTAGTAGAGCCATGTAATTAGTTATAAACCAGCCGCAACTAATCTTATAAACATAAAATATAAAGTTGACAATGTTTGTACTATTTGCGGCCAGTGTACAATTCATCTTTTACCCGAAAATCGACCTTCAAAAGTATAAATATAGTGTGTGAGTGAGTAGTGAGTTTAGTGTTCGGCCGAACATCTTAATCGAATTAATTTGGTAACACGACAATTCGTATCCCGTATCCCGTCTCGTGCGTTATTAATTTCCTGTCAGTTCCCCAAGTAAGTAATCTTATGACAGATATTTGTAGCATCCGGTACTCCGTGGTTTTTTATTTCAAGTTATTGTTTGTGGTAAATTTATTGTGATTTGTTATCCAGTAGTCAGCTGCAATGTCCTTGTGGAAAGTTCTACCGCCCAAGCTCCTGGACGTGTCGAAAAACGTGTTCTCGAGCACTCCGTGTCTTTTCTATCATCCGAAAGTGAGTGTTCTGACCAAGCTTTAGTCCGATTGCTTAGCATTTAATAAGTAAACGAACGAAGTTAACCATGTTTGACTCGGTTTTTCAAATTAAAAATCAGTGTAAATTATTACTTTTTTAACCCTTGCGAAGAATCTCTCACATTCAATAAGAATCAATTTAATAATTATCTGTAATAAAATTGCATATCAATGTGCAATAACGTGATTATTATGAAATGCGTAATTCATATGTACAGATGTTTTATTGTTTTGCAATAGAAGTTTTATTTAAAATACATATACCTTAGTAGTTGTAGATTTTATTTTTTGTCTTGCGAAACTACAATAGTTGTTGATCATTTTTTTCTGCTCATATATATTTATTATACACATCTCAATAGTAAGGTGTGATTTACTTACACGCTAATATTGCCAAGCATTTAACTAATATCAGTTAACCAAACGTTATTTTTAGGTTTTGGATCATTATGATAACCCAAGAAACGTCGGCAGTCTTGACAAAAATGACCAAAGTGTTGGTACAGGTCTGGTTGGAGCACCTGCATGTGGTGATGTCATGAAATTGCAGATTAAAGTTGATGACAATGGCAAAATCGTAGATGCTAAGTTCAAAACTTTTGGATGCGGTTCAGCTATTGCATCTAGCTCACTTGCAACCGAGTGGGTCAAAGGCAAAACGGTGAATAGTTGTGATTGAGCTATTAAAATTATTTTACTTTATAAAAAAATGAGAACTGAACTATCTAATTTTTTAATTTGTTCGTTAAATAAATTTCACTTTGATAAATATTTTTTAAGGTTGATGAAGCGCTGCAACTAAAAAACACTGATATTGCCAAAGAATTGTGTCTTCCACCTGTTAAGCTACACTGTTCTAGTAAGTTTGAATATTGCAGTATTAAAATAGGTACAGAAAAAAAAAAGTTAATAAAATAATTATTTCTTCAAGTGCTTGCAGAAGATGCAATTAAGGCTGCATTATCAGATTACAGGATTAAGCAACAATCCAAGGAAAAAGATGGTAAAGCACATGTATGATTATTAAAAGTGGAGATTGTTGAGAGTAAAATATTAGCAGATGTAACAATTATTTTAAGGCTGTGCTGTTGAGCGCAATAATTTTTTATTGGCTTAGTTTTAAAAATTATCATATAAACACTACTTGTACTACACTGTTATAATTAGGTGTAATTAAATTTTAGTGACAAGTTATAGCTATACCGGCATTGTTTTTTAGTTGGAATAAACGTATAGTATTTATTTAATACATTACTAAAACATTTTAGTTATCAGTCTAACTCATCAATAATTATTATTTTGTACAAATACACAGATTATTCACAATTAGTATCAAATAAAAAAATTATTTTCCTCACAGACCAATCTGTTCATTGCACTATTATATTTTACTTTTGAAAGAAAATTATTACATTTGAAAACTATTTCTTATCTACAGCATGAATTTCAAACCCTGCTAATTTTATTTTAGTATAAAACAAGACTAGAACTTTAGATAGAACCAATAGAAACTTCATCTTTGCAGGTTTCCTTAAATGTAGTTATTGTTTCATGTATTATTCACTTTACACTTTTTCATGGAAATCTTTCAAATTTGTATTATTTGTTTATGTTGTAATATATACATCAAGAACCAATTATTTCATTACAAAAGGTATATTTTACACAAATGTTTATACAAAATATCCTTGCAAATATGTAGAAATTTTTCTAAAGGAACAGATGTTTTTATCGTAATATCAAACTTGGCAAACTCGCACAATCGTTAAACATATTGAATTAACTATCAAACACTCACAGCAAATTCAACCCTAAAAGGGTGTGATGATAAAAATAACATACGAAATTGCACGAAAACCAAATTTAAAGATGGCAATTCATTTCGACTTTTACTACCCAAGCCAACACAAACAAAACAAAAATCTTATACATACATTAACGCGCGTTTTTTTTTTTTTTTTTATGTATATATATTCTGGAATGTAATCAACTAACTACCGCGCAACACGTGACTTTATCTGAGCAAAACTTGCTAAGACTCATTACACGGCTGATAAAAACTCGCACAAACGACGAAAAAAGTCGCATTTTGAAATGAATGGACAATTCCAAGTATTTGATAAAGAAACGCTTGCGCTTGCGTAACTCACTCACAAGTAAGATATTGCTAAAATTAAAAACGAATAGTCTCATGACTAAAACGTGGGATACAACTTAATGTTTTGCTATAACAAATTTTACTGCACGTGATTATCTATAAACACAAGAAGCACTCACAGAAATACATTAAAACAAACAAACAATAGTGCGGATCGTGTAACAATTGTTTATGAATTTTTGATAAATGCTTGTGTGGAGGACCTGATTTAAATATATTTATATTACATTGAGGCAAGAATTAGAGTACTCCGTACAACTACTCTTTTCAAGTGTTATTTTAGTGCATGGTAACTCATGCCTCTTGTTTTTTGTTTCAGTGTCAAAAGAATAATTAATCTATTTTGAACAACGGTCAATCAGTCGATGACTTTGTACGCCTTCTATGATGATTACGGGCAAGCGCATGAATAATCGTTACTAAAAAGTAACAAACCATGAGCATAACGAATTTATCAAATAGCCAGGAAATAGTCGTTGAACCCTCCTGTAAAATCACAGTGATTTTAAATTGTTGATACATAAAAAATGCACGTATAATGAATAAAAATACTTACAACTGATGATTTATCGTGCAGTTTACGTTTTTGCTCAACTAGATATTTTTTAAGAGGTTCTTGGAACTTAACACCAATCACAGGCACATAAACCAAGAAACTGATTGCTTTATCTAGTAATTCTTCATTAAATGCAATTATCACAGCTAGCTGCTGTATATGCATTTTAATGATGGCCTTTCCAATCAATGTGGCACCAAAGAATGTCCAAAATGGAATAAGATAATGACCACATGTCAAGCCAGCAAGGTCAAACAGAGGATTGGGAATCTGCAAATTTAATTTTTATAAGAAAAAGAACTTTATAGTTAAAATGATGTAACATTTGTTTTTTAATTCGATTTTGCGACATACCGATGCACAAGCCAAAATTCCTAAGAAACCAGCCTTTTGAACGAAATGCTTCATCGCCAATTTGGCACGTGTAGTAAGTGGTATATTTTTCTTGTCTCGTTCAAGCTCTTCCAGCTCCTCCAACTCCTTCAGTTCCTCTTGATCAAAATCTTGATCTTTGGAGGTTTGTCCACTAGTACGCGCGGCTCTGGCCATGAAATACGGTGGCAACTCTCCAAGGGCAGTACCAGCTCCCCATAGCATTGCCTCAATGCGCACTTTTTTCATTATATTTAATATACCTACAGTCCAATTCGTATCTACAGTCGTAGGGCATATTATCTGGTCGGGATATGGTGGTTCTGGGAAATTAAGTGCACCGCACTCGTAGGCAGCCATCGTTACCGCTGCTATGTGGGGTCCAAGATACAAGACAAATGTGTGTAATCCTGTACCAAGACCGACACTTGATAGCACTCCTAAGCCTACCCAATATAACCACCATCTGATTTGGTCTTCCCAAGCTTTAAACGCCTGAAAATCAATATACATTTTAGTTGGTAGAGCTTAAAAATTACGTGAAAAGAAATATGAGAAACATAAGAATACAAAGTATTTACCAGTTGCTGTGGTCCAGAAATCCTACCCAAAAAAAAGAATAATGTAATAAAAGTGACAGTACAAAAAACGGTCTTCCTGTATCTCAAAGTTTTTCTTGCAAAGCTAAGGCAGTCAATCAGCAGTTCTCTTATAAAATAATTGAGAGTTGTAATAGGATGCTGCCATAGCGTCAAGTGATCGGGATTAATTTCATTGCAGTTCTTTTTGACATGATCACTCTGATCAATAGCGGTTGGTCTGGCACCATTGGTTGATGATGATGGCACATCTTTGGCTCTGCGCAAAGCATTTGTACTCCCTATCATTGCGTTTCCTTGTTTGTTTATCTAAAAATTAAAAGAAATTTTAATCATTACACTTATTAAATTGTTTCAAAAATTACTAAGTAATCAAACTTGCAAAACAACAGTAAATATTAACATCTAAGGTGATTTAAAACAGTAATTAATGCTAACAACCACTAAATCATTGCTAAGTAATTTAGAGATCAGTTCTAATAATAATTGTTTAAATATTTCATTCTTTATAACATGAATCTTTTTATAACTTTACTTCAGACTCAAGAAAATCCATGTCAATAACAAAATGATTTATCTTAATTTCAGAGAAACCATTTGGTTTCATCATTGTTTTTCGACACTACAATTTTTATATTTACTACAATATAGTGTGCTATTAACACAACTAAATGATCAAAAAATCAACAGAACTTGTATTTTGTACTCAAACAGTTGGTAAGGCAACATAAACACAAAACAGGTCACTTAAGATCAAGGGTCTTTTCTAATTATAATCCATTATCATATTATGTATCTACACTGCTCTACACATACTGATACTGATAAGTGACTAATGGTTTCCAAGCAGGGCATTGGTTGAAATTCATTGCACTCTCAAGTCAATCTCACGAAGGAAATAAAGTTATATTTTTTAAACATTCAAATTGTTATAATTAATTCAATAAAAAAAATCTATCAAAATTATATTTAAAGTAATATTATAAATTACAGTTCAAAATTATGCAATGCATTAATTAATGTCACAAATAAACCATGTAACATAGTGAAGTGAACTGCTTTTTATCACCATATGTTAAATCTTATCTGTGAACATGAACTTAGATATTTTTATTATCTCGAGTAAGTAGATATTATGTCATTTGAGAGTAAGAACCTTATTTTTGATAGTGTGTAGAGTAATACATTCAATGTGAATAAAAAATACAATTAAGTGCAACTACAAACAACTTAAAGATTAACAAAATAATACAGGTGAATATAACACAAAATAATACAATAATACTAATTAATCACGTTCTTGAGTTGACAAAGAAAACAATGAAAAAGAACAGCATAATACATCACACAGAAAAATTCAAAGCGTGAAGAATAACAATTGAGTGCATAGGGAAAAAATACCGTTGTATGTTTATCACTTGCAGGTTCGTTTGAGATGGGTTGAATATATTCCTTTAAACACAAGTCAAGATCATTGTGAGACATTTCTTTGTCAGAGGCCACTGCTCTGACACTGCTCAAGTTCTTGTTGTGTACTTGAGTAGAGCTTTTCTCAGTATTATTTGTTGCTCCGCTAGCATTGGCACCACTTGCAGCAGTTGCCTTTCGCTTAACACGTTTCCTCACCATTGAAGAAAGAAAACTACAATGATATTCATACAACATCTGTAAAATCTGTCAACTGTGTAGAACTATTTTCAAACCAAATCAGAGTAGAAGTTTCAACAAGTAAAGTACACTGGTACCAGTAAGAAAAAAATAAATAATATAGATGCAAAACTAATTAAACCTAATAAAATACACACTAAGCTTAGCACGTACGTTTCTCATCTAACAAAAGAAAGCCAAATTGAGTGCAATCAGTTTGGAATAAGAATAACCAAAATAGCCAAGAGTGATATAAAGTATTTGTCCAACACTTTCAAAAATAGCTTACTAAGATAGAAATAAGCATTACACTATAACGTATACTCCTAGACTCAAAGAATATCCCTACCCAAGTCTCAGGCAAGTGCGACTTCACTGAGAAAAAAAAAATTGCTTTTGTGTACTAAATATAAACTGAAATAAAGCATTCTATCTTTAGAAAGGTACAAGAAAATTGCTCTTGAAAGCTTAACTGCCTCCTTCAAACCACAAAAGATAATCGATAATCCAATAAATTAACACAAACTAGCTATTTTTAATACTTAAAACAATCAATACTTCATTAGATATTGAGTAGGTATTTTGAACTGAAAAAAATTCAAGCTTGAGTGATAATTTAATATAATAATGAAAAAGAATTTTTAACAAAATTCATATATTGTTGGTGATAAAAAAAAAAAAAAAATGTACTTACTACGACACCACTTATATCTGTCACGAGACAAGGAAAAAAAAGATTAAAGTGACTAATGCATACAAAAAATAATTTCGTTTGAAAATCAGATTGCGAGGCGGAAAAAAATTATGTTTTTGACTTTTGTTGTTCTCAAAACATTTTGGAACATAATTGTCACCCCCGCAAAAGAAAGAAAGAAAAAAAAAAAAAAACAAGCGCATTAATAATTACTTATAAGTACAATGGTTATACATGGGTATACTTGTCATTATTGAAAAAAAAGGTGTTCAATAGGTTACGTAAAAGAAGCGAACGTCAAGGGTTTAAATTAGGTACTTATAACACGAGATAAAAAAAAACAAAAATAATTAGAGCGAAGAGAAGTCATGTGAGCAGTCAAGTATCAATAAAATCTCTCGATTGTAACTACTTAGTGAACAGAGTATGAAAAAAAAATGTACACAGAAATACGGGGGTGTCGGGAGAGTACGAGGGAGAGGTGTGAACTCATACACACGAGGAGAAATTTAAATTGATCACGTTACCTATTGGTTTTCTTCCAATAATTTATTGATTAAATAAAGGAGAAACTACCAAAGATTTAAAAAGAAAAAAAGACAATGAAGAGAAAATCGGAAAGAGAAAGCCAACACGTGAAAACTTTCACTTGCGGCTAGTGCTGCAGCAGCACGTAATACAGAAAGTAATATGTGTATGCACAGTTTTTGTTTTAAATAATTATGATAAATATAATTTATTTAAATAATATGTACCTTGAACTGTTCGTCACTCAAGAAATAGTACCTATGTTGTACCTCCACGACATCGCCTGCCAACACTGTACAGCTACTCTTATCACTGGATATACGTTTACGTGGAGCTACCTAATTAAAATTGATTAGGGATTGGACACGAGGCATAGCTTTTAAAAGTACTATACAATTGTGCTGGCAGTGCTTCAGGCGTTGTAGCAGCAAAAAGCGGAGCAGTTGTTGCACATCGTCCCATCAATTCAATGCAGGAGCTGTCAACTTTCACTATGTATATAGTCTGCAACTCCTCTGCACCTCTGCAATCTCTGCATCAGTAGCACGCGCGTTAACACATGCAAAGCATGCACCCTCAGATGGTAAGCAAGGAATCTTAATGCTTGTATGCAACGAATCAACCGCAATTACAATTATAATTATATAAGTAATAATTATAATTACTAAAAGTTATAATTTTTTGGATCAGCGCTATCTAGCGTTCCGGATTTCTGAACTCTGAACTAAAAAGTGGCCCTAAAATTCTGAAGGAGAGCTTTAGGCAGTCTAGGCCCTAGAGCCATTTAGTCAATTATAAACCAGCCGCAACTAATTTTACATATATAAAATAAAAATTCGACATCATTTGTGCTATTTGCGGCAAGTTTACAATTTGCCTTTTACCCAAAAGTATAAAAATATAGGTTAATTTTTGGGTAAAAGATAGATTTTAAACGTGCCGCAAATAGCACAGCAACGTTAACTTTTTATTGTAATTTATAATGATCAGCTGCGGCTGGTTTATAATTGATGTGACTGCAGCCTCACCGTACCTTGATTCGCAAACCGTGAAGTTTTAAGTCTTAAATTTTTTTATGACAAATAAACATTAAATATGATTTTAACATTGTTCAATAGTTATTAATATGGTAGTTGTTTATCGTTATATTTTTATTTTATGGTTATGGTTGTTCCTCTCGTGTTTTAATACGATAAATTACTTCAAAAATTCAAACTTCGCGGTTTGCGAATCAAGGTATGTACGTTAAGCTAGTGTACATACATATAGTGTACACACACGAGCAAAGTGCTAAAACTCCAAACTATAAATTACTTTGTCCGTATTTTTGAGTTTGTGTCATATTGCAATACGAAATTTGTTCCTAAAAAAATGTACACGAGTATAATTTATTCAAATCGATTTTATTATTTAAGCAATTCACTATACATAATATACTGTTTGTTAGCTGTATCTACAAACAAATTTTCTTTTTTTTTTTTAACTTTATGTAACTTTACGTCATCTATAATCAATTAAATCTTCTATCATACGTAACTCTTCATATTTGCATTCATTAAAAACATATGTTCAAAAAAGTGTGTACTTAATACATGTAGTTATTATCTTTCCGACACCTTTTTCCTTGACGCGCATTGCATTAAGGTCAGTGCAAAAATATTATTTTTGTACTACGAGTATTTTACGTGTATGTGTGTCTGTATTCTTTTATCTAAATCGTGTAGTCTGTGTAAAATGTCTTTTTACAAAAGTGCAGCCTGCTAAGAAAATACACAACGTTGGTACCTATTTTTCTTTGAATCTACAATATAAATATGTGCTAAAAAAAATATCGTACTCGCACTCGATTTGATAGATAGTCTCAAAAATAGTCACCAATCTATACAGTTTTTTTTATTGCTTTTGAAGTGAATTTTCGTTGTATGAATGGGAGATTGTTTCGTTGTATAGTGGGTCGTTGTATTGCACTTTTCTTACACTACAATTGACATTTTGTTACTATTAAATTTTTGAAAAGTCTACAACTTTGTTAATAAGTGTTAACAACAATATGTAACTAACAGGCCATTCGTTGTGCAGTTAACTCTCTTTAGATTTAAATTTAGCATAAAATTCCTTACTAGGATTTTCATCTCTTAATACTTTAAGTGTTTATAGCACTTGTCAAAAATGCAGTTAATAAATAATATTACACAACTATTTAATGCATTTTTAGTAACAATATTTTTATACGTGTCTTGCAAAAAAGAACACACATTCACTTAACGCAATGTATCAACAAATTACATAAATGATTGAATAAAGAAAATAAAGTACTTATTTGAACATCATTAGCGCCCTCATAAGCAATAATGGAAATTCATTATGGCATTAGATTCTTCATCAATGCTCACAAGCAATCAAAATTCATTACATAAAAAGTAAAAAGTAAAATGCGTTTGGCATCCGCGAATTAAATGTCTTTTATCAAGTAATCTCGTATTTGTAAAATATGTGATGATTACTAGTTGAAAAAAAAAAAAAAAAAAAAACGTACGACAATGAGAGAATTGCTCCGTCTTGACGTGTTTTCTTTCCTCATTCTCATACACGAGCCGAGACAAGAAGTGTGATTGGCACCTATTCTTTCCAATCTTTTTTAATGTCGAATGACCACTCCCATTTGAGATGCTCATGTTTGTCATCATCCGTGAAAAGTGAACTCACAGTATAGGAGCCACGAGCCATTATACCCGAGGGCGCATCCTCAGCTGGTGTTGTGTAAGAATGGAGCTCCATCTTGGGAGGATAGGAGCCGACCATGTGCGTCATTTTGTCGACTGAGGAATAAATATTTACCATTAATAAATACATATAAATGCATTAATTCTAATGCACAATTGGTCAATGCTATATGATTTCTATGATGTATATACACTTCATAAATTACCTGTTACCCCTAAAATATTTAATTTTCCACGACAGCAATTAATTAAAAATAAAATGACATTTGTATTAAATTGTTAGAAATGTAATTACTATCTGTTCACTAATTGTAACGCATTTTTTGCTATAAGATATTTTACATTGGATATAAAATTAATAATCATCTTACCTGGAACACCAAGACGGAAAGTTTTTTGGACATATTTCAAACCATGAACTATTTCTCTTTGTACTACAAAATCAATTCTAATTTTGTAGCTGACGCCTTCTTTAATGACAAACGTTTGTTTTTTGAGTTGTGAAATGTCACCAGTTAAATCCAACTCCATGTCTGGTCGATCTGCTACACACAGTGCTAATTTTTTAACAATCACTTTTCGGGGATCATTGGGTTCTAAAAAAATGAGAAAAAAAAAAAAAAAGAATCAATTTTAGAAACAAACGGAAACAGCAAGACAGTGTAAGACGCTTTGGAAAAACAAAAAAGAGTGTTTGTCAAAGTACAAAGGTGTATGATTGCCAAATATTATTTACCAACTATCACACCACCAGCTTTAGCTTCACCAAGCAGAGTCTCCTTGTATTTTCTCAAGCTCTCGTCTTCTTTATCAGCTTCGAGAATTTGCTCAATGGTCTTTTCTGGTGGGGGCTTGTAGTTTGAGTCAATTTCCAACTCATCATCCACAGAATCAACGTGGTCCAGTTTTGGCTCAGTCATTTTTGGATCTAGAAATAAGATATTCTTTATTGAAAAGAAATGTTGGATACGTCACCTATTATAATAAATTGCTGCAATACAGACAACGACAGCAAACATAGTTCCTTATCACAATTTCATGAACTTTTAATTACTGGGTCATTAAAAAGCAAAAGTTTCAACAATGCACGATTGACTTGCATGTCTTCAAAAGTGCATTTTTTTACAAATGAAATGTATACAATATGCCCGAAAATTCAGTTCAAAAGTAATCATGTAGAGAGTTGCATTGGCCATTTCTTTACCAAACTTTCCAGGGGGTATGACAGCTTCGTTCAAGCTCCAAAAAGGAGAGTAAAAAAGAAAAGATGAAAAAAGAAACAACGGGTTGAGCTAAGTAAGCTAAACAAGCAGATGACTTATTACTTTAACTAACAGACCCCTTCTCGAGAATGCCCTTGTATGTAAGTATACATGTATGGTATAGACAGAGAAGAAGCTTCAATTCGCGATCAAATAATCGAACAAGCAATAAAAGAAAAGGGAAAAGCTTAATTATTTCAAATGACACGATATCATTAAATTAATGAACGAGCGCTTGAGCAGATTACACGTACATGCAACTTCTCGTGCAACTTAATATAATGGACGCAGACGAGTAGGTGATAACTATCAGTACTTGCTCCCAAATTGGATTCTTGGAATTTGAGCTTCAGTCATAAGTCTACTATAAAAGTAAGTCAGTCTATCAGTCATGTCACAGTACTCACAGTGATGTTTTACCTCCAAAAGTCCTCACAGTTCCTGTTATACCTGCCTACCTTTGCACTTGACAATGAATCAAGTGTTAACTATTCACGTCACCAATAATTCACACAATTTTGTTTCGTTCATTGTAAGTATAACTATCGATGTATTAATCAACAACTATACTTGTGCAGTACTGCAGTGCAAGCACTGCAAGCATAACTATCACCAAATCACCATCAACTTAGCTGCTCTCGCTATTGTACTTCATTGCTTTCCCTACAGTTTCAATTTCTCTGTTTATAGGTACTTGTTAGGTCAATATACTTACTTCACTTATCTTCGATTATTCGTATCACACGCTCGAATTCATATAAATAATGTAGGTATACGCACACTGCACGATTGATGCCCGGCACCTCTCACGGCCTTTCTTTTACGGATAGTAGGTACTAAGTATACGGTATCTCTTCCTCTGGTTCTCTTATCTTTTCTTTCTGCCTTTTTTTAACGGATTAAAGCGCGCGCGAACAATATGGCGACAAAGAAAGAGAGAAATATATATAGCACACGATACAGAGAAAGAGAAACACACACGAGTGTCTTTTTAAAAGTCTGAAATCGATCGTTTGCCGTGTGTATCATATTTTTTTACCCTCATGAAACCATCAAACTTTATCAATTAATAATGGAACTGGTTACAAAATTCTACGTTATTCAAATTCACTTTTTATTATTTTCAAATGACAGTTGATTATTTGTTCCGTTTAAATTGGATTTCGGTCTTAAGTAATAGGATCTTGAGAGAGAGAGAGAGAGAGAGCTCTTACGTGACATTGAAAAGTATTTCCAAGTTACGATAGCTCCATTGACTTGTACAATAAAATAGTTGTACTAGGGCTAAATATTTTATAAAAAAAAAAAAAATTACTGTGTTATCTTATTTTTTAAGTGATTTTGAGCAGCTTCAACCAATTTGTCCAAAGCTTTCTGATTGATGAACTTGTCTCGAGATTCTTGAACTTTTTCAATCAACAGTTCTGGATGCACTTTCATAAGATCCATCAAGCAATCTGAAATTAAATAAAAAACAGCCTTTGAAATTTCATTCATCGATGTCGAACTATAAATTAAAACAAATAAATTACCAAAGGTTTGCATTTGAAATTTTATTCCCGGATCATCCAAATGCGTCAGCATCTTCGAGTAGGCGTATTCTATGTGAACGTAATAAAATGAAAGATCGTAATCTTTTGGCAAGACTTTCCAAATCTCCTTCATCGCTTCAACGGCCGCAAGACGAACGTCATCGTGTTGATCCTCCAGACGAGTCAGTATATCAGGATTCATTTGGTGAATGTGCTCTTCTTTAATGCAAGACAATTCTTGTCCAATGTTCATCACAAGACAAATGGCTTGAAGTGTGTAAAGTCTCGTTTTGTGCGAATCATCTTCAATCAGATTAACGAGAATCGGATGAACCCTGTCAAACAGCCAGCCAAAATGCTCTACTGTTATAGATGACTGGAGCTTCGACTTTTGATCACCTTCAGTACCATTATCTTTACAATTGCCCACAATTTTGTTCAGCAGGGTACAAAGACAGCACACGGATGCAGTACGCGTTGCCTCGGCTGTTCTGCCAGCAGCCCATTTTAATCCAGGAAAAATAACTTTTTCGAGCATTAAGCTTGCAAAATCGACAAAAGCCTTGGTATCTCCGTCTTCACTTGGCTTGTCCCAGTGTTGAAAGTACTCTGACAGAAGAATATATTGCTTCAACCGCAGTTTTGGATCAGCTTCGCCTGAAGTGGTTTTTTCGAAAATAGGATGAACCAGTTTCAAGTTGGCACACGATGCCGATCTCGCGTGAGTTAAGCAGGCTTGAAAAATTAAAAACTCGTGAGAGCTGGTGTTCCATAGTTCGGGTTCTGCTTGAATTGACGTTAAAACGACCTTGATGTACTTCTCGTAGAGCTCATTCGAGTGATCTAAGCCTTCAGTTTTTGAAAGAAGTTCCAGTAATTTCTTGGCCTTGTCTGAGACCAATATGTCCAACGACAGGGCAAGGACGGTAAAGATCGTCACGAACAAGGTCTCGGATATCGTGGAACAGTCCTCCTTGCAGACATCGAGTAGCGACTGACAGCAGTTGAGCACATCTAATTGATAGTGTCGCTTACGATTCAAGCATATTTCACTCTCTTTTAAAAACTTGGCGATTCTGGGTAGTTCGACGACGAGCTCTTTTCTCGTGCAGCCCCGCAATATGCCAGCAAACACCTTCAACTGGCCCTTGGTAGGAAGTCCACAGAGATCCGATATCAAATGGTCGAGCAAGACATTGGCAGGGACAAAGTACGCCATGTATTCGGCAGCGAGCTCAACATTTTCTACGACCCTGTTGTCCTCGTCGACGCAAGCTCTAAAAAAATAAAGAATATTTCAAATGCATGTAGCTTTTCAATTAATTAAACGCGCGTCGTCCATACCGATACATGGCTGGAAGTAACTTTTTCAAGTAATTTGTTATTTCCTCTTCGACGTTGAGTACGAGAATGCAGAGTAACTGAGCAGCTCGAACTTTTATGTCACTTAGCCAGTCACCAAGTTCTCGAGACAAGGCTGGTATAAGCTTGCACAAATTTTGTTGGACTATTGTACGGCATCCTAAATTTGGTCTGACAACTGTAATGTTGATAGTAATTTTGAGTAATTATACAATAATAATATCGTGCTCAAAATACGTCGAGGGAAAAATGCTCACTATTGGCGGGATAATGAGCCAGACACTCGGGAAGAAAATCCAATTTCTCTTTGAATTTTTTGTCGGATTCGTTCTCTGTGATGTATTTTTCACCGACGGCCATCCATAGTTTCGATGCCTTGTCACGAATATCCGCGATTACATCGTTCATGCCTGTGAGTAACAGAGGCAGTAATTTGTACCAATAGCTGTACCTGTCTTTCAGCTCCATCATCCACATTCCAGCCACATCGATGACAGCTAAAAAAATCGATGTTGTTTTGTGTTATTTGGTAAATAAATATTTCTTGTTCGAGTTAAATGAAAATGACAATACTTGTTCTAACGGTACCCGACTGGTCAAACAATCTCTCGGCCATTGGTCCTGCCACGATTTCCATCAGTTTGCTATCGCCGTAAATCAACACTACGCCAATTGTTTTGATAGTAGTTATCCGCACTTTGTGGTGCTGATGAGCCAAGTTACTTAATATCGGCCTAACGAAAACCTCCGATCGTTTATTAAAATCGTTAGGCAGAGCTTTAGCGACTTCGCAGATACACTCGCAACTTTCCTGCTTGACTTCCGGATACTTGTCAGTGACAGTTCTCGTCAAAATTGCCACCAAATCTTCAAAATAAGCCGTCAGTTTGTCTTGATACTTATCTACGATAGCTCGCAATAAGATGATACACTTCAGTCTCACTTCTTCAGACGTTTCGATCAACTCTTGCGGTCCCAAGCGTTTCGTGATAATAGGTATCACGTACACTATGTTCTTGTCAGAACACGGCAAGTGCAGGATGAACTTTTTTAAAATCTTGAGTGCCAAGTCTCTGCAAGCCTCCATTTGATCGTGTAGAGTACGAACAATGGGTCTGTGAAATGTTTCCCACAACTGTAACGAATCTTGTTGGTCCATAGTTTCGATCGACTCGACATGTTGCAAAATATCATTGAGCACTTGTTTCCTCTTAAACTTATCCTCTGATTGTAGAGACAAACAAATTTGATGAGACTCTTCGGACCAGGTCATGCTTACCTTAATTGTAGTATACTAAGGGGTACAATGCACTAACAACTTAATGAACGCCATCAAACATGTACATTATATGGTATCTGGTGTACCTGGTGAGTAAACAAGATTTAATGTTGCTATGACAACATTCGGCTTTTCACGAGTATCTGTTTGTTAGCTATGATTCTATAAAATTTGATGAGTAAAAACGTCAAAGAACTTTCAAACAAATATTTTTGGTCAAAATGATACGAGCTTTGCATGAATTCACAAGGCAAACATAGAATTTGACTCAATTTAATATGATCACTATTTTATTATAATTCAATCGTCATGTGCGATCTATACATTAAGATAATTACAGTTCGCAAAACTAGCTACTAGTATATAAATAAAAAAAAATAAAAAAAAATAAAAAAACTTAATCCAAAAAATCGATTGTAAGTAATAAAAAACAAATATATTCGCTTTCTGCTCTCCAAAAAGATAAGCAATGCACAATTAAAATACAATTTTAAATAAATCGATAAAACTAACGAAAAGAATCATTGTGCTGACGAAAAAAAAAAATTTTTAGTCTTAAATATCTATTCAAAAATAAAAATGCTATTAACTGGCAAAATACACATGATTTAAAAACTGCTTCCTTTTGGAATAGAAGTCGTTCTCGTGTGACCTTTTTGTATCACGCATTTGGTGGTTGCATTTTAATATCACACTTTGGTTAAATACATACAAAAATATCATATAAAATTATAGAATTGAATCATGCTCTAACGTGGTAATATTTACGTGTGAATTTGTGTGAGTAAATAGAATATTTTTCTCTATCTCCGTTTTTGTGTCTCGCTAAAAGATGGGCTCATCGTCAGTGAGCATATATGATATACATATGTATTCAGGTATCGTTGACTTCCCACTCTGGAAAACATTCAGTCCTCTAGAGTGACGTTTTTGAATAAATATGACATCGACTCCTTGTTGTGTATGCGACGTATTGCTTCTGCCAGCAGAATACTTATGTCTACGGTTTTTATCTTGTGACATTGCATTTTTTGGAGTTCATGTGGAATTGTGTTGGCGACAACAACCTAAAGTTAGAAACAAAGTATTCATTATTAACCCACTAAATGATCATTAAATTAGAGTTTGATTACATACATGACTTAAAGAGGTATATCGCATGTTAAATCAAAGTGATTTGAGAACACGGGATATTGCCAATGAGACAAATATTTTAATTTTACTTTATAACCAAAAAAAAAATATATATTTATAGGAATACTGCCAAGACATTGTGTACCTCATCGATGGAGGACTCTTCAATAAGCCTGGGTGCATCTGAGCTGAGTAATCCGTGAGTCGCAAGCACGTAAATCTTGTAAGCTCCACGTTCTTTAAGCACCTCGGCTGCAGCAACGAAAGACTGTACGTCGTCGACCATGTCATCGACCATGATGGCTATGCGCCCTGCGACATCGCCAACTACATTTATTGGTGGTTTTTCCTTGGCCGGATGTACTGGCACGCCAACACCGACTTGCATTGTCCTCAGGGATGACAGAGTAGGTGGCGAATAGCGTCCATCATTCATGTCTGATTCAGATTCACGCTGCTCACCGTGAATAACGGCTATTCCAAGACGAAGACGCTCTGCATAACTTGTTGCTTTTTTTGCGCTTCCTGGATTTCGCGCAACTATAACTGAGTTACGAAAGTCTGGAATCTGATGTTTATGTTTTGTTATGCTTTTTGAGCTGAATTTTTATGAGACATATCATTCTTTTTATGCATAATACTAACCGATTCTTGTACATATTGAAGTAGAAAGGGACTGGCCCTCAAGTTATCCACAGGACAGTCAAAGAATCCTTGAATTTCTTTCTGATGAAGATCCATGGTGATTATGTGGGTCAGACCACTTTTGCACATCATTTTAGCCAATAGCTTTGAAACGATACAGCCTCTTTTGCGCATTTTGCACTGTTTTGAATAAGGAAGATATGGAATGACGCCAACGATGCTTTTGGCCGAAGAAGTTTTACAGGCATAAGCCATAATTAGGAGCTCCATTATGTTATTGTTCACATCTTTAGTACCGGTTTGTACAATGTAAACGTCCTTGCCTCTGACGGAATCGCCAATTTCGACCATCGTTTCTCTGTTTGTTTTATAATACACTGCACAGCCTCCATTCTTCACTCCTAAGCGACTGTAATGAGGAAAACAAGGTCGAACAATTATTAAGTTAACAAAGCCTCATGATTCATATGAACTAAAGTAAAATATATTCTTACTCAGCAATTAAATTAGCTAGTTCAGGGTGAGAATTTCCAGCAATGATTACAATATCCGCTGATATTGGCCTATCCATACTGATGCTTTAAAACTGATTATACACTCACAAAAAACCTGAAAACACAGAAAACAGTTGCATATCAATATCCTCTATTAATTAAAAAAAAAAATCAACAAAATAAGTGTGCAAATAATACTTAAAGGCCACTTAATCAAGGTATACTTAACCACCTACAAGCTATTATATAGCTGAAGCTTGAAGCCCCACCAATATTTATACATTTACATAACGTTTAACTCGAAGAAAAAAATGTAAGGCAGGCCGATTCAATTATACAGTGAGTGTGCATGATTGTGCATAGCACGGCTTTTGAGAGACTTTTGCGTCACGAGTTACACGCATACACGTGTTACATGTAATAATATCAATAAGAGGTAAAAACTAACTTTGTATGCAGACTTGTAGTAAGTAAATGGATGAAAGTAAGTGAAGATGTTGGGAAATGTACTTCTCAGCATATCACACAAAGTGTAAATAAATATGGCCAGCAGCAGCACTACAGTTATGGCTTTGAAATCAACCTTGCAAAGTTGCAAATTATTCTCGCGTGTACACACATTAGGTAAGCGCAAATTACATTTGTCCTTACCTATGTTGTTAAATATTCTTTCACGTTAAAAAAAAAAAATAAAGCTCGCCCTCGACTTGATTGGTAGCTTCCTCTTTTATTCTTTCCCTGATAAGAGTTAAGTAACTCAACTGATCAACTCCTCAACTTTATTTACCTCTGTGCGCGCGTCGTCGTCGCCGTTGCGGAGGAAACTGATTAACTGAGAGAAAACAGCTGTTTCGTTTAGTGTACTAAACTAAAATTTAGGGCGCTCTCACCCACTACTAATTTCTGGTTCACGTCTTCCATACCATTGCAGTGTATGTTTGGTATGTTAGTTAATATAAATGGTATGTTGTCATAGTAATAATCTAATAATGCTACAGATTTACTTTTACTGATTACAGGATTATAAATCATCATAATTTCTTCAAGTAAAAAAAAAAAATGTATAAATAAAAGTTGGTGCATTGATTTGAGAATACCTACTTGGAAAATTGTTTAAAAAACTTTATCTCTATCATGTTTACATCTAGATTAAACTAAAAAATATTTTGACATGTATATAACATATAACAGACGTTACTCACCCTAGAGATACGAAATATGGGATGGATGACAAAAAATTGGCAGATCTAATTAAAAAGCGGGCTGCGTGTAAAATATACTCATTGGCAGTTGTTGCGTATTTTTAGGCGCATGCTGCAGGTTTATTGTACCAAGTATACATATGTATAAGTATTTACATACAATGTTCCTTAAATGCAGCACACCATCCACCCACCACCCAATCGCCGGCCGGTTGTTTTTTAAAAACTTTTTTGTTTTTCATTTGATTATCATCTTTACCTTTTCAAATAAATGTAATTTGCATTATACATGTATGTACAGTACATGTATGTGTAGTGCACAGTCGAGAAGATGACAATTGATGGTTGACACTTGACAATTGCTTGTTGGACGTTGTTGGATGCAGACCACGGCAGTGTACCTGCAGTTTTAACTCAAGTCATCGTATTTGCAAGGGTCCTATTAATTGGTACTTAATACGAGAAAAAATATTTTACTTTCCTGTTGTTGATCTGTTGCCTCTTAACTTAGGTATGGTGAGCAAAACACTCTTATTTTGCATTTTTTGCGTTTCCCAGAAGCGATTTGATATCGTAAAAAAAGCTTGACAAGCTCTTGAATGTTTAGTTAGTTATCGGGTATAGGTATATACTCGTGCACATTATAGAGTATTGGCAATTTTGATAAGAACAGCTAGTATCTAGAAATTTTTCTCTCGATTCAAACTTGAAACACACACTGTTAACAATCAGCTGATTCTGTAGACGCTATTTACAATGAAAACTTTAATTATTAACAAGGCATTTAATAACTTTGTGCTATATCTTATCTAAAAAAAAATTCGTGCATTATCAGCGCACCATGAAAAAAAAAACAGATCAAGGTCACGCTGTTACACAAAAATCGTGTAATGCTTCTAACAGTTTAAACTTGTTTCGACAGGAAATTGGCCGTGCGCGCGCAGTTCATTAGTAGGAGAGAAAAAACAAACGAAAAATGGCGGTTCGCCTTATATATTCTCAAAACAAGTCAAGTCAAGGCCCGTTTCTTGTCTGCACTTGCCAGTCAATTATGTTGCACATCTCGTTAAAAAAACAGTTTGAGTAGTCTTTTTTTTGTGTACTCTCGCGGGAAGGAAAAAAAAACGGATTTTATCCCCGTTTGCGATTTGAAAGATGTAGCAAGCTTCGTTGAGTGTTTTGTTTTGCCAGAAACAAATCTCTTCACAAGACAAGTATATTCCTGTCACATCGTTTTTAGGTTGTCATCGTGTTTGCAATTGTCTCTTTTTGATGTTAATTCGAATGTTTTTCTTGTGCTTGGAAGCGTCATAACCTAGGCATTGCATTTGCATCCATACGATTGGCGCTGAAGTCTCGAACCTCTTTGTGTGTCGAATTTTGTGACGTTACGTTTAGCGCGCGGGCGTTTATGTCGCGTTGTATGAAAGTACTCGCTATGAAAAACGTTCGTTTGATTTAAGGAATAACTTGTGATCAAGGGAAAAAACTTCCCAAAAGCCGAGGACATGGCTGCAGAAAAACTCAGTCAAGGCATCAAGCGTAAGACGACTAACGAGGACGAGTCACCTACGCAGAAGCGCCTCCGTAAAACCGTCAACGACAGCTTTGAAGAGCTCGAGGATGGCGCGGTGATTGTTTATTTTTTTATTTTTTTTTTATCTGGAAATTTTAAAGACGAATATTGAAAATCGAGTAGGATTGATCATTGGGGTGTACTTGATTCAGTATTTCATTGTTATTCTGATTTCTATTTTTTAAAACTAAAAGAACCAATTTGATGGGATTACTTACTTTTAAAATAAGTTTTACATCGTGCTGGCTAGAAACAAAAACATTTTATTTGAAAAAAAAAAAAAAAATTAAATTACAGAAAAAAAAAAAATTACAAAAATTGTCAATTTTAGCTTGTGGCAGGGAAAATCACACGAGTTTTCATGAAGAACTTCATGTGTCATGATGCCATGGAAGTGAATTTTAATCAAAGAGTAAACTTTATTGTTGGTGCAAATGGCAGTGGCAAAAGTGCCATACTCACAGCTTTGACAGTTGGTTTGGGAGCCAGAGCTAAAATCACCAACAGAGGACCATCCATCAAGGGTAAGAATTAATGATTTTCGTTGAGTGGTGTACAATTCTTTTATAAGTGCTGGACTCTTAATCAAATTTTACCAATTTTTATAGAGTTCATCAAAAAAGGAAAAAGCTCGTGTCTTATTGAGATATCTGTTACAAACGACGGCCCATTACCTTATAAGTATGAGAACTATGGAAATATAATTACCATAGTTCGTACAATATCACAGTCTGCATCAGGGTACAAAATCAAAAATTGGAAAGGTATGTAATTTAATTTGTATAGGTAATTGTACAACTCATAAAATACACATCTTTTAAATTTATACCTCAATTGCTAATATTTTTCACGAAACACTTTATTTTTAGGAGATACAATTTCTACTAAAAGAGAGGAGCTTGATAGCATTATTCAACAGCTGAATATACAAGTTGATAATCCAATTTCAGTATTAAATCAAGATGTATCTAGAACTTTTTTAGTATCAGCTAATTCTAGTGATAAGTACAAGTTATTTATGAAAGCGACTAGATTAGATGTTATTGGCGAAAACTACAGGAAAGCTGCAGAATCGAGTGAAGTTACTAAGCAGAGTCTGCAGGAAGCAAGAAAGCATCTTTCTGAAAATGAAAACGACATAGCGCGGATTAAAAAGAAACTTAAGGCTCTGGATTCTCTTGTTGAAACCCGTGAAGAATATAATAGTGTCAATAACGAAATCATGTGGGCGACTGTAAGTACATTAACGAATCTCATAAGTAAAACTGGCTATGTGCAAAGGTAAAGTAAATGTATAAATTTTCAGGCAATTCAAGAAGAAAAGAAATTATTGGATATTGACGCTAAAATAGAAAGCCAACAAGCCAATGTGGAAAAACTAAAAAATTTAGAGTCATCAAAGGCTACCAAAGAACAAAAAATCAACGAAAAAATCGAGTATGTAGCTGATTTTTTAAATTCAGTTTTCATCGTGTAATGTAATAATTTTTTTATAAAACTTATTTTGCAGGGTATTAAAACAGGAAATAGCTCAACATGAAGCTGAAGCATCTGGCAGTGAAGCTAAACTTAATGAAGTTAAGCAAAGTTTAAAGGAGGCTAGTAAATTACATGATCAGAAAAAAGAAAAATGGAGAGCAATTCATCAAAGCATCAAAAGAAAAGAAAATGAAATATCTGATGTATCAAACGAAATTAAAAAATTAGAAAAGTAAGAAAATTTATAAATATATAAACGTAGTTAATCATTTGGTGAAATAATTTTTTTTCTTTTTTTTTCTAGAGCAAGAGGTGGTGCCGAAAAGCAAGAATTAACTGAAGAACTTAAAAAGTGTGAAGAAGAACTTGAAACAGTTGTAGCTACTTTGCAAACAAAACAAACTGAACTCATGCATTTTGAAGAAAACAAACGACTCCTTGATCAACAGTATCACAATGCTTCAATGGACGTTGAACAGAAAAAAATTAATCTAAGTGCGTCTTTTCATAATTGCAATTTGTGAATGTATAAGCCAGAAAACATTTTTATTTTTTATAACTATTCTTTCAGCAAAATTGCGACAGAAATTAACTGCTTTCAAAAGGCAATCTAGTGATGTTTTGACTGTTTATGGGCAAAACATGCCTCGTCTTTTAAAACGAATTGAAGAAGAGCATCAAAAAGGAAGGTTTAAACATAAGCCTGTTGGTCCCCTAGGTTAGTACATGTGTTGAATTGAAATATCACGTATTTTGATTAAAAATTTATTATCCATTTTGGTTACTTCAGGCCATTTTATCAAAGTCAAAGATCCACGATGGATACCAGCAGTGGAAAATCATTTAGGATTTGGAACACTTACTTTATTTTGCGTGGATAACATTCAAGACAATCGTGTTTTGACTGTGATAATGAACGAAGTGTTCAGAGGAGATCGTCTACCTCAAGTTGTCATCAGTAGATTTTTTGACAGAGTCGGTAACATTTTTTAACAAATCAAAATAAAAGTGTGTAGGTGTGTTCTGGACTTATTCTTTTCTCTTTATGTTGCAGGTGCATAATGTAAGTGAAGGCTGTACTCATTCACCGAGGTATATGAATCTTTTGGATGCTATGGAAATATCTCATCCCGTAATAGCTAATTCTTTGATAGATCAAAGAGAAGTCGAATGTATACTTTTGATTCCAACATCTGATGAAGCTTGTGAAGTGATGTCAGATGCAAGAAAAGTACCACAAAATACTAGACGGGCAATCACAATGAATGCTGATTTGTTTTTCCCAGACCCTCAATACAGGACTTATGGTGGCAGTGTCACCAAACCAAGATACTTACAGGTGTCTACTAGTGATGCTATTCAGTAAGTTATTTCCTTTTTTTTCTTTTTTTTTTTTAATTCCAAAAATTATACTTGCTTATTGACTATCGAACATTTGTTAGGTCGTTGCAAGAAGAAATTGGTGTTGCTGAAGATGAACTGCGTCTTGCTGAATCACAATGCTTAAGTATTCGTGAAAAAAAGTTATGTATTGCACAGGAGCTTAATCAAGTTCTGGCTCACGTTAAAAATCTAAAGCAGAATCAACAAAATTTGAGTAACAAAATTGACAAATTGAAAGATCAACTTGACACATACAATGATGAAAGTATAAACGCATTTGTAAGTAATAAAGCCGAATGCAAGAATCATGCGTTACGAAATATTTTACCGCGGTGTGCATTTCTTTTCAGAAAACAGAACTCGAAATATGTCACAAATGGCTTGCTGAGAAGAAGGAGGAAGAAAGTCGAATGGCAGTAGAGTTCAATGAGTCGAAGAAACATGTAAATACTTTGAATGATGAATGCAAAGTACAGCGAGATCTTAGATTAAATCTTGATGCCAAATTACAACCCATTAAGGTAACGCTACTTTTTTTCATAACTTTCTGGTCATTATTAAATGGAAATATTCTTGAATTTTCTAGGATCACATTAAAGAACTGAAAGACGAAAAAAACAGACTTAATGTTTCGAATAAAGGTGCAGCGCGCAGAATGGAAGAAGCCAAACAGATCCTTCAAAAGTTAGCTGGTGAGCATGAACAGCAACAGCGAGTCGTTAATTCAAAGGTTGAAAGTGCCGAAAATACCTGTCCACGAATGGAATCAACAAGGTATTTTTATCGTGTCATCTATAATAATTTGGATTATTAAACAGTACTGACGAAATTTTAATTGTTTTTAAGATCGATTGGTGACTTGAATAATCGATCAAAAGAACTCAAGGTGATGATTGAAACTATGGAGAGAGAACATGGATCAAAAGATGATTTGTTGAAAGAGCTTGAAGAAAAACAAAAAATGTTTTATGGCGTTCGTGAATTTGCTGTAGAGTTGCAGAGGAGCAACGATGTAAGTTGCGTTTTTACAATAATTTTAATTTTATTGTTATTTTACTACATTAAATCGTTATTTAAATTTATTTACTTTCAGAAACATATGGATCGTTTGAGAAAACGCAAGGTGTTTTACAACGAAATGAAAAAAAAAATAAGCGAAAGAGTGCAAAAGTCATTCTCAAATATTTTATCTCTTAGAAATTATAAGGGAAAAATAACAATTGATCATCACAAAAAAGAACTGTCACTAGAAGTAACACCGAAAAATGATGCTAAGCGAACAACTCATGATGCCAAAGCCCTTTCAGGTGGTGAACGTTCTTACTCTACTGTAGCTTTTATTTTAGCACTGTGGGACAGTACAAGATTACCATTTTATTTTTTAGACGAATTTGATGTGTTCATGGTAAGTGGTGTTACTTAAAATTAAAGGATACTAGAAGCACTAATACGTGTTAATCTGTATATTATTTGTTTAGGATAAAATTAATCGCCGAGTGATCCTTGATATTCTCTTGCAACATGCACAAAATCATCCTCATAGTCAGTTTGCCTTTTTGACTCCACTAGATACCTCGCATATTATAGCTGATAACTCTATAACTATTCATAGGTATGTAATTTGTCAAATGTTACGGTTTTTTTTTTTTTTTTTACAACTAGTAAGTCGTTTTTGAACTTTGGAATTATTCTTTCAGATTGGCTCCTCCAGAGAGATCATCGTAAAAAAAATAATTTTAAAAAGTATTGAGTTAAATTATTCTAAGTGTTAGTTTTGTCGTGTGTTTCAAAGGTTAATGTTGAAAAAAAAACCTGGATGTTTATTTTTGATAATTTATGTGTTAGTTTTGTACTGCAGATTCAATGTGTTTGTGAGTGCCTGATCTGGTGCCTTGTTTCATCAAAAAATAGATATTAAAAAAAGAAAACATTTAGTACAAACTCAATGAAAAAAAAAAAAAATCACACTTGTAACATTTTATTTGTTTCATCCTATCATGCGTAACTAAGCCTGCAAATGTTATGAAATAATAGAAAAAATAAAAAATAAACAAAATTATTTTTTTAAACACAAAATTATACTTTTATGAAAATTAGTAATATCCAGGAGTTTGTTTCATTTTCTTTCCTTTGCATGCATACCTAAGCTTTTCCAAAGTCGAAGCTAATCATTTGATTAAAAACGGCAACACGAGAATGAGAGCTGGACGTTAAAACTGTTGACTGTTAACTACCTAACTGTATTTATACGCAATTTCTATATACAATTCTATCATTTGATATTTTTAATATTTTTATAGACATGAATATGATGGACGCACATGATAACTGATGAACATATTTGTTATTTAAAAGTCCCGCCCCTTCCGGTATCCGATGTTTTCATTTTTCATATCTTGAGTTTGACTTCTCGGAACAATCGGAACATATGGGTCAACTAGTCCTCAACAATTCAACGAAAACATCTATCAGTACATTTACTAAGTTATTGAAAACTGTCACGTTTAATACACGTAAAAAATTAATGTTAAAACCGTATTGTTGATATTATTTTTTGGTAAATATGGTCGTTTGTACATGAAAGTAAGTCAATTACAAGATCACAACAATCCCCATATACAGGTTGCCCTTGCCCAGTGTAACTTGGAAACGTCAACGTTGATTAATGTTGGTTGAAAGTTTTTCATTGAAATTTATAGTTGGAACGAAAATGCAGTCAAACGGTGACACGTCCGAGAGGCGATTCGAAGTAGAATGTAAGCTCGAGGCGGAACTTGCCTCTTTGGAAGCTTTGAAAGAAGCACGAGAGCAAAGCAAAAGGTTTACCAATGGTATGGTGGCCATCCTATCATCCTTGGAAGACAGACTAGCTACCCTTCGTCGTACAATACTTCCAGTTTACAATGAAACTGGCAACCTTCAAACACAACAGCACAGTAAGTTCATTTGTCGCGCTTTTCTACATAGTGCACACACACAGCATCCTCCAATTGTCAGTAATGTACAAACTGCCTTAATTACTAATGCACAGATGTAGAGAAAACATTGGCAATACTGAATCATGCAATTGGTTACTACGGAGTCTGTCAGGAGGTGGAAGGCTCTGTTCGTGGAGGACCCAGCGGTGTGGGTGGCCTAGATGGTTTCTTGGAATCAATGAATCGCTTGTACGATGCCCAGCGCTACTTTCAAAAGAACAATCCGAGCTCCGTAGAGCTGGAGAACGTGTCGACTCTCTTTGGCACAGGACTGGAATCCCTTTACTCCGAGTTCAATGATATCTTGGCTAGACAGAGCAAGCCAGTGCTACCCATTGTCTTGTTGGACTTGATTGGTTTGGATGAGGATACAAGTAACGAGGATGCGCCACAGTCGCTTTGTCAGTTGCCTGAAAATACACTTACTGATTTGGTGAAGATATCAGGCTGGCTGGAGGAAAGAGGACACAGGAGGCACACCAAGATTTACGCGACGGTGCGCTCCGCTGTTGTACTGCGCTCCTTGCAGCTGTTGAAAGAACACCAGCGAAGCGCCAGTGGGGGTAGCACTCATGCCGCTAGTCCTATGCCTGTAAGTATTTATTGCAATGTAAATGACATTAGGACGATACATCTCACGAAATCCTTTTTCAGAGGACAAAGTTTGCCCACCGACACTCGCTAAGCGTAGCAGAGGCAGCAGGCCGTCGAGCGTCGCGTCGTCTTCAACTAGTTCTCGAAAAGAAAGCCAGTAAGATGCTGCAGAAGGCCTCGCAGACGACAGGTCTCTCGTTTCCCAGCTCTCGAAAATCAGCAGCGAGTCCAGCTGGCCACCATCATCACGGCAACGACGACGCGGCACCCGTTGACGAGCAGGAGATGGAGAACTACTTGCTGCTCGCAGCTGGACTGCACAAGCTCATGCAAGCCGAGCGCACCCTGATCGGCCGCATATTGCCCGCGACACTTCAGCTGCAGGTGCTCGAGGCTACTGTCAGGGATGCCATGGACCTCGTTGCTCACGACGGTGAGAACATCGCTGCTCGGGCAAAGCGCTGTATCGCTAGAAAGGACTTTACGGCTGTTTTGGTGGTATTCCCGATATTGAAGCACCTGGAGGAATTGAAGCCGGACTTGGAAAGGACGGTGGAGGGCTGTGAATACGCTCTCAGATCCAAGTTTGCCTCTGTCATTCAGACCCTTACGGATACTGTAAGTTTTTTCCCCCTTGCCGCAAGGCAGTGTACATCATTTACTTAACTCGCGTTGTCTTGTGGATTCAGGGTGCTCAAGCACTGGAGTGCTTCGGCGAGAACGTGCGCAACGAGTCGAGTTCTGCATTGCCCAAGGACGGCACTGTAGCGGAGAGCACGAGCAACACACTGATTTTTTTGGAACAGCTGACAGAGTACACGGATACCGTTGGTGCTGTTCTCAAGAGACACAATGAATCTGATTCTTCTGGATCTCTGGATACCAAACAAAACGAACAACAGTGCAGAACCGCCTTGGGCCTCTACATAAGTAAATATATTTTTTTGTTTTTATTACTTAGTGTTACGAGGCAAGTTTTTAAAATAATCGAATAATCATACCGCCAATTGGCCGAATTCATAATGAATCACGACAAACAGTGCCGCGTCGGCAAATTTCACAGAGATACCTATCATTTCATCAATGATTCATCTCTTTGAGCACTCGACCATTTAAATACCTAACGTGTGTGTGACTCAGATGACGTTTTCTCAGTAGCCTTCCCCATTTAATTAAATATACCCGTTCAATTTATGCATTACAGAGCGCGTGTTGGCTCTGCTCAACTTGGCTCTAGTTAGCAAAAGCGACACCTCATACTCGGACCCTTCGTTGCGTGCCCTTTTCCGCCTGAATAATCACAACTACGTGATCAATGCGCTCAGGAGAAGCGCACTCATGGAATTGCTGCTACTGGCTGAACCGAGTGCCGAGCAAACTTACCTCGATCTGCTGGCTCGCGATCGCACGACCTATGTCACTGCAACTTTTGCCAAAGCTCGTGGACATGTCGAGCACAACGATGAGCCAGGTAAATAATGCAAGATTGTTGTGGCGCGATGAAAAATACTTTGATACTTGCGTCTTGGAAATTGCAAATAAACTTGTATGATAATAACAATGACATTCGTACAAAATAGGCTCAAAAGTACTTAAGGAGCGCTTCTCTGGGTTCACTCGAGAGTTTGAGGAAGCGGCCAAGTTTCAGCGTACGTATGCCGTACCGGACGGACAGTTACGCGAGGAACTGCGCAACGAACTGCGCCAGTCTCTTGTGCCGATCTACACGACCTTCTACCACAAATATCGGCATACCTCGTTCTCCAAGAACCCAGCCAAGTACATTAAATTCAGTCCAGAGCAGGTGGCGACTACAATTGATACGTTCTTCGACACGGCTGCCTAAATGCATTGAACTAACAAGGCTTTCTTGTTCAGTGAATCGTGTTAATTTTTTTAATTGTTGCTCAGTTGATAGTTTATTTTTCTTACAGCCTGGAAATTTCGATAGGACGAGAAGATTAGAGTAATATTGTTTCCATGCAATATTGACACTACCTGTGAGGCTGAGAAACAATACTCACTAAAAAAACCATAATTAAAACTTGATTCTTAGTCACTTCTTGTACATTTTTAAATTTTACACTTATCGAAAACGATTTATGTAAATATGTTCACAAAGTAATTATAAGTCGGTGTAGTGTACAATTTACTAAAAAAAAAAAAAAAAAAAAAAGACTTCATTTTTTAACTTAAAACAACATATTTTATTAATTCCCTGTTAATAAAAAACATATATGGAACACCCATTTGATAAGCAAATTTAGTTACAATATTTAGTTTTTTTTTCTTGTTATTTTAGTCGGACTGAAACAAGATTAGTTTTATTTGCACGTTCAAAAAACGTGCGAAGAGCAGTGAAAAGTTTTTTTTTAGTTGGAGGCATGTGTAAACTACGCATTATATGTATTTCAGTCCAATCTCAGTTTTCATACACACTTTATTTATTTATTTTTTTTTTTATTAATATATTCATATAAAAAACAATTAACATGTTTTTAACCCTTGATACAGATTCGATTAGTGGCTTAGCTTAATAAAATTGGTAGCCAATATGAACTTGAGCAATTATATGTACAAAGTTAATGTATTCGCTTTTAGATTGTTCGTCCTATTTTTGCCTTGCACTCAAAAAATGTTCCCCTATTTTCCCCCATCCTTTGTTACTGTATATTACTATTTTTTTATTTAATTAATTTTTTTTCAACAAATACTTGCATGCACTCTTTCCACAGTTACGCTGTTTCTCTGCTCTTCCCGTATTATTTTGTTTTCTTTTCTTTCTATTATTTTCCTCCATTTTAATCATCTTCGCGAGCGTATACATTTGTACACAAGTGAGGAAACATTGTGCGTGTTACGTTAAAGACAAACAGCGTACAACGAGCATAGAGCAGAATTATATATAAGTCCACATTATGACACAATCATTCTCATGCATTTTTAAAATTCATTTTTACGATTCGCGCGCCTTAAGCCTAGTTTAAAAATTACACAGTCAACTTACATAGTCGTCTATTTTTCTTTTATAGCGTAATTGTATAATATATATATATATAATTTTTGTAATAGATAATCATTATTAGTTATTAATATAATCTAATATACTGTACACAATCGCTTTAAATCTTGGCGCTCTTTCTTTTCTAGCTTTTCCTCTTTTCTACATTTCATTATCTGAAAATTTCATTTTCTACACTGGATCGTTTCTATCTCCCCCACTCTCCTCTCATAAAAAAAGAGAGATCAAACTTTTAAATAGTAACAGACAAGTGTAAATTCTGTAGAACCCTTTACCTATAATTTCTTGCACGTCGACTGGAAATACTGAGGTACATCAGCGATGGAAGTCTCTTTTCTTACCCTTTGTTGCGCATTTTTATTATAGATTACTATTACTTATATTTTTAAGTTATTTTCGTTTTATTTCGTGCATTTTTTTGCATGCTTATAGTAATAGTGATACTTTTAATTTTACGATAAAATTCTTGCACGAGTAAACGGTTGTCTGACAATTTTTGTGCGATTTGACATCTTTTGGTGGTTTAAAGTTAATGCAAGGGATTTGAGAAGTGTTTGCCACGCTGAGTCTATCTTTTAAACAACTGTGACAACGACACCGTGTCATCACCGTTATTATTATAGTCTTCCCAGTGATTAATATTGCGCATAGATACGTAACAAATTTAATATTATAGGATGCAACATTTGCGTTTTGGCTTCACCAGTAAAACAGGACAAAGTACGGCGCGAATCGCCTCGTCAAACACTGATTTCAGTCCCTTTTGCGTTAAGGCAGAACATTCCAAATACTTCACTGCTCCGATTTCTTTCGCCATAGTTAAACCCTGAAATCCAAACAAAACGTGATTATCCATTTTGATTGGAATTATAAGTAATAAACAGATAATATAAGTTTTGCAGGAATTTAAAAAATAATTTATTACCTGTGGGTAAGTAATAGGAGCAAGCTTTTTGTCCTTTAATCTTTCAATAGTTTCCTTGTCTTCACGCAAATCAAGCTTAGTCCCAACTAATATGATGGGAGTTGAGGGACAGTGATGACGCACCTCTGGATACCATTTGGCTCTTACATTCTCAAAACTGGCTGGATTTACCAGTGAAAAACAAATGAGAAACACATCAGTCTGTGGGTAAGAAAGCGGTCTCAGCCTGTCATAGTCCTCCTGACCAGCTGTATCCCAAAGTCCCAGATTTATGGGCTTTCCATCAACCATGACATTGGCAGAGTAATTGTCAAAGACTGTTGGTATGTACTCCCCAGGGAATGCATTTGTTGTATAACTTATCAGCAAACAAGTTTTACCGACAGCTCTATAAAAAAAAAAAAAAAACATTATTTATTAATAAAGGGCACCTTTTTTAGACCTTTAAAATATTTCTAATTTGATGGGTTTTCATAAGACACTTGTATACTTTTGTTATTAAATTAAGATTCATTCCAAAATTATGCTCATTAGTTCTGTTTGCAAAACCTTCATTCTTACTTTTCGAAAAACAAGTTTATTAAATTTCAAATCAGTATGAATGAGCATTGGTCAAGTTTTTCCAATAAAGTGTTCCTTTTTACTTTACTCCTTAACATTTTACTAAAATCAAATATCACAGAAGACTTATTTTTTTTTTTTTAACTTTGGTAAGTCGTTTTTGAACTTTGGAATTATTCTTTCAGATTGGCTCCTCCAGAGAGATCATCGTAAAAAAAATAATTTTAAAAAGTATTGAGTTAAATTATTCTAAGTGTTAGTTTTGTCGTGTGTTTCAAAGGTTAANATATAATTTGATATTTATCTATATAATTTGATCTATTTTCGATACAAATTAGTTGAATAAAAATAGAATTTTTACTTTCCCACAGAATTCATTCAAAGCGATTGAATTGGAAACAATTAAACACCACTGCTGTAAAGCAATGATTAGAGAGATAAGTTGGATTAAGTAAAAAGTAGTAAGAAGAGTAGTACTACGAAACCAATAAAATTTATATGACATGATTAACGAAAGTGTCAAGCAAGCGTCAAACAGTAACTGGGTATAGGTACAATGTAAACGCGTTATTCACCACGCCCATGAGTCGCCCCTCGGGTGTTCGCTCCTCATTAAAACTCATCGAGCTTTCTCTAACTCAAAGAGCAAGTCTTCAAGGAAACTCTTTTCATCAACTCCAGTATCCATTACTTAGAGGTCCCTAATAATAGCAAACTCCTGGGGGCGCATCTTACGTTCGTTGGTGTATAAGTATGTTATCAACGGAGAGCAAGAGGAGAGGCCATCATCAGAGAGAACATATACGAATAAGTAATCGACAAATGAAACCACGCTCTTTCCATCTCGCTTGCTCCCCCATGCACGCGCCTCACACGACGTAAACTGTATAAATCAGTTATAAATATATACACGTCCCCTTGGTGTGTGCACGTATACACATTCTTCCAGAAGCCGAGTTAAGCGTGATGTATCATTTGTCCTCCTTCCGATCTCCGCCACCTCCTGCGGAGCTCGACGCCCGCGCTGTTAAAACAGCACTCGTGGAGCTCGAAAAAAAATGGACAATCATACAGACAAGAGAGAAAAGGAAGGGTCCAATTTGTACATAGGCGTGAAGAGAAAACGATGAGCCCAGCCAGCCGGATTATATGATTGCTTATTAATAATGTACCTACATACATATAAAAGATATTGCGAATCACAAAACTCACCCGTCGCCAACGACGACGCACTTGATTGCTTGCATGGTGTTTTTTTGTTGACTGTTACAGTACTGTTAGACTCAAAAGGGATACTTGATACTTGCAGAGGCGTGCATACGCGAACCAAGCCGTTCTGGAATATGCCCCCGCACTGAACAGTGTTCCACTATATTATTATATGTGTAACTTGGTTGAGCGCGCGAGAGAGGATCAGAGGACGAGAATACGAGATCCTGGACGGCGGACACACTCACGGCCAGCCTCTGTCGCTCTACTGGCTCTCTACTCTACTGATAATGGTACATGGTAGAGGGTAGAGATACTCTAGTTGAGGTAGTTGTAATTCCCTGATTCCCTTTGACTCACTTGCAACTTGCAAGTAACAGAACAGCTCATACACGCAACGAATGGAGCGAATGACTCGGTGTTAAATGGTACATATATTATACGTGTGTATGTGAGGCTCTGCCCCGGCCCCGGGGTGCGGAGGAAACTTTTATTGCAATACCTAGTTACCTACCTACTTATTGCGGAGGATGAAGGCACTTTTACAGGAAGTAGGAGAGCAGTACAGCAAAATACTTAAAATTATTTGAAAGAACAAGAAAGTATACTTAGTGTACTTAAACTGCATATTGTTCGCACAACAGCGAAATATTGGTGCAGATAAGAAAAGAGTCATTAATCCATAGGGGAAATGCATGTATGACTTTCACTGGCGGTATAAACTCCATTAATACTGGATTTTAGGGTAAAAATGCTTTGTGATTTATTACATTTGGTTGTGTGATAAAAGGCTCCGGGTTATTGGATTAAAGAACATTTTTGAATTTCCCGGTGGTTTGGAGCCACTTTTGAGAGCTCTGCATGCGTAACTTTACAGCCTCTGATTTTATCATTCTGGTAAAGAGAGCACGGTGTAAGATATAAGTTATGTGTAGTAATTAAAGTAATTACTACTAAGTAATGACAAATGGTAGATTTTATTAAACCATATGAATATCTATATTTTTGGAGGTCGGCTTTTGGGTGTAAAATAAATTGTAAACAGCACAGACCTCGTCAACTTTTAACTAGCTATCTATAATATTAGTTGCGGCTGGTTTATAATTGATTAAATGTCTCTAATATAAGAAAAGTAATAATTATTTGGATCAGCGCCATCTAGCGTTGCGAATTTTCTGAACTAAAAAGTGGCCCTAAACTTTTGAACCAGAGCATTAGCGCGTAGAGCCATTTAGTCAAGTATAAACCAGCCGCAACTCATTTAATAGCTATAGAATAAAAAAATAACGATACATGTGTTTTTGGCGGCAAGTTAACAATATATTTTCTACTAAAAAATTGATCTCCTATGTGTTTGTACTTTTGAAGATAAATTTTTAAGCATAAGATAGATTGTTAACTTGCCGCCAAAAACACATGTATTATTATTTTTTTATTTTATAGCTTTGTCATGAGTTGCGGCTGGTTTATAATTGACTAAATGGCTCTAATCCTGATTGCTCTGATTCAGAATTTTGGGAGCCACTTTTGGCCAAAAAATAAAAACCGCTAGATGGCGCTGATCCAAATAATTGTTGCTATTTACAGTAAAGTCACTTTATTAGTTATAAACCAGCCGCAACAAATGTTATAAATAGATAACAAAAAGTTTACATTTTTTTTGCTACTTGCGGCAAGTTTACAATTTATCTTTTACCTTGAAATCGACCTCCAAAACCATCAATATTCTACTTATCTTGTATGGCTCATAAAATCGACAATATTTACAAAATTACAATACTCTTCACCTTTTACCATTAACTAATGAAAGAACAGCCCTTTAACTTTAGATTTCCAATAAATAGTTAACTTATATAATATGTAAATAGCAAAATTTGTGTTACAGAAATCGTAAATCACGATCAAATATACACGTAAATTAATCAGTCGAAAAGAGACAACTGAAGAAAAAAGGTCTTAAAAAGAAGCCGTCACACGAAGAGTCTCCTAGGAATGGAGCATTGGATCTCACTAATTGAAAAATACATTT
>NW_019379534.1:709319-736856 GCF_000648655.2 Copidosoma floridanum | reverse complement strand
TCAATTATAAACCAGCCGCAACTCATGACAAAGCTATAAAATAAAAAAATAATAATACATGTGTTTTTGGCGGCAAGTTAACAATCTATCTTATGCTTAAAAATTTATCTTCAAAAGTACAAACACATAGGAGGTCAATTTTTTAGTAGAAAATATATTGTTAACTTGCCGCCAAAAACACATGTATCGTTATTTTTTTATTCTATAGCTATTAAATGAGTTGCGGCTGGTTTATACTTGACTAAATGGCTCTACGCGCTAATGCTCTGGTTCAAAAGTTTAGGGCCACTTTTTAGTTCAGAAAATTCGCAACGCTAGATGGCGCTGATCCAAATAATTATTACTTTTCTTATATTAGAGACATTTAATCAATTATAAACCAGCCGCAACTAATATTATAGATAGCTAGTTAAAAGTTGACGAGGTCTGTGCTGTTTACAATTTATTTTACACCCAAAAGCCGACCTCCAAAAATATAGATATTCATATGGTTTAATAAAATCTACCATTTGGCATTACTTAGTAGTAATTACTTTAATTACTACACATAACTTATATCTTACACCGTGCTCTCTTTACCAGAATGATAAAATCAGAGGCTGTAAAGTTACGTATGTAGGTCTCGGTGGTAACGCCGCTAGCTGCTCTTCGCTCGAAGTTGACCGTTGGTATGGTAGTTCTCTGCATTAGCCAGAGAGGATGACGTCACACACATAAAAAAATGTATAGCAGAAAGAAAACTGTCAGAAGTGTTATTAATGAAATCAGAGGGTGTCTGCTCGGTGTTGTTGTTATTCTTATAACAAGTATGTATATATGAAGTGTATTTTGGATTACTAAAAACGTATACAATATGATATACTTATGAAAATTTAAGCATAAAATTTTACTAGCTTAAGTTTACAATGATTATTCTCGAGGTTCAAGCGTAAAGGTTAGTTATGTTACTTCTTATGTTTTCGAAAAATAATTTTAAACAAATATGAACCAATGGAGTGCGAGAATCAAACATATTTTACATTGCAGAAAACTAAAATCTTACCATGAAATCAATTTGGCATCAACAAGTTTTTGCTTTGGATGCCAAGTATCATTCCCAAAGAGCCGTAAACACCAACAGCTTGGGTAATTTTTAAAACGCTTTTACTGGCTTGTTTATTTGGATGAAAAAAAGTACACACAGTTGATCGTTTTTAGGAATGATGTATATACGCAGAAGGAGCCAGCTGTTACAAGCTAAACCCTGCAAGGATCCTGAATTGCAAAGACGGTACTTGAAACTTAGATCGGAATTGCTCAGGCGTAGATACGGCACTTGCCTGGATACAGCGAGTTTGCCTTCAGAAAAGAGCTTTGATATAAAAGGCAAAGATAAAACTACCAACAAAAGAACAGCTGAGCGTTTTGCAGGAGTCCATCATGTCTTTGATCATCACTCTGCAGCCATCTCTATGCTCAAATTCGCCAACAATGACAGATCTAGATTCTGCTGTGCCTCAAACGATGGAACAATTTCCATTTGTGAATGTACTCCACCCAAGGTTGTTGCTTTTCTTCAAGGCCATCAAAAGGGTGTTACTGCAATTGACTGGAGTACGAGCAATGATCTATTGGTTTCTTCATCCTTGGACTGTACAGTTAGACTGTGGAAAATTCATCAAGACTCAAAGACAGACTGTTTGAGGATTACTCTGGACCAAAGCAGAGCAGAAGTTCTGTGCTGTGTTTTTGTCCCTACAAACAATAATTTTGTTTTGGCGGGTAACTCCCGGGGGTTACTGCAGACTTTAAATGTCTCAACTGGAAAGTTTACAAAGAATGGAACTTTAAAAATTGGTGGAAGAGTAAGTTTTCTTTTTCTCGCCCAAGTTCAAGCTTTTACCAACAAATTGATGTAAATTAAAAAAAGTAACAAACTTGCAGATCACAGCATTATCTTGCGAAGAAAGTGGTGGATCTATAGTATGGGCAGGTAATGACAGAGGTAACATTATCTCGTTTAGGTTGGAACCATTAGGATTAGGAAAATTAACCAAGTTACGTAGAATGGAAGGAACTGGTGGGACTATAACGAGTCTTTCCTGGCGTCCATGGTTATCTAAAGACTTTCCGTGGCCAACTCTTTTAGTGAGCAGTGCATGCAATGCCGTGCTTTTGTTTAAGGTAGCCGATGATCAGGGTTGTTTAGTCAGTTGGAAAAAATATCCAATCAAACACAGGTACTTAAAACATTTCCAGAACATTATCTTTTAAAGACGATGTAATTGTAACAAGTTTATTTTCAGGCAGTATTTTATTCGTTCGACATTTTGTCCACAAATGGCTCAAATAGCCACGGGCTCAGAAGATGGTACTATATTTTTATTTGACTCTGTAAGAGATGGAAAGGTCATTCTGCAAGGTCACTCATCAGCAACATTATCGCTCAGTTTTAATTATGACGAGTCTCTTTTAGCTTCTGGAGATAAAAACGGTCTTGTTATCTTATGGCGCACCAATCAAGCCTGAATCCTCAAATTAATTTTATACGTTAAAAATGTCTTGTTGTAAATATGAATTGTAAATAATCTATAAATAATATATTTTTCACAGTCCTTCGTGTTCTTCGTATTTTCTGTGTAAGCCTCAAATTAATGCAGTAACTTATGCATTGATAGGTATTTCATTGAAATTTAAAATTTAGCTCAACAATGGATTATAAACATGCCCCTGGAACAACGTTAAATCTGCTTTTCGAATCGCAAACATAAATGGATGGTCAATTTTAAGAAAAACTGGTGGTGGCTCGTCAAAGAACGCTTTGAGCGTAATATCAATAGCTAAAGTTGAACAAAAAAAAAAAAAAATTATAAATGCATTAAAAACTTGAAAGTTGCAGCTTTGAAAAAACAGTACCACAATTAACTTACTAGTTATAGCTACAGCCTTGCTACCTTCTTCGTTGACTTCAATGAATGCCTTTTGCTTGACTTGATTTATCTTCAACGGCTCATTGGAAATTCCTTTGAAATTCGCCTGGTCTTCAAAAATCCGTGCCATGTTTAACTGAAATTTTTCAAAAGACCACGTTCACAACATCCCTTGCCAACGAGCATATGATATGTATTTCTTACCGAACTTAGAGACTTTTTTAGCTCTATGTTGCTTTCGATCTTAAATTTCGGCATCGACAAATAAACCAATCGTCGCCGGGCATTCTTGATCGCATTCTTGTAATCGAGATTTCCAAGATTACTTTCCACCTCGCTCAGTCCGTCTTTTTCGTCGGGGACAATGATCACCAGTCTCAAATCTTTATTCTGCAAATCATAAACCGTGAATGTTGTTCTCATCCGTTTTGTTACATCGTAATGGTATAAAATAAATTTTTTTAAAATGTTTACTTCGTAAGGGATCTCAATGAATCGGGCCTTCAAGCTATCGAGTTTTCCATAAGTAAATGTCTCGTTGATGTGCATCATAGGCACAGCTATTTGTTTACCCTCAGCCACGTGAAAGGGTAGATCTACCGTAAACTTGTCATCAAATTTTTTCGCCCATTTTCCTTTGAAGTACAGAGCGTTCATAATGATCATACGAGTATTTGGGTCAATGTCATCTGCAAAAAAAAAAAAACAACACTCTACTTGGTCCACTGTCTTTTAACTTAGGGTTTTTAAATTTATTTCCAGAACCATAAAATACTCACCTTCTAGGATAATGTTTGTGATTTTGTGATGAGTTTTCTCGTCCACCCAGTCGTTTATCTTCTTTGCAGCCTGAGCAGGGACACTTGTATCAATGGCCGTAGTTTCAGCCTTGAAGGACATACTGGTGAGCTTCTTGAACCAGTCATTTATTTGCAAAGTCTTGTCGATGTATATTCCATTGGCCATTTCTAGATCCACCTTTTCGATACTCTGTTCAGGGAAACAAAATAAAGCATCATCTCCTTATTATTGCGCAATTCGATTATTTCTGGTGGATCGAATACCAACTGTGTGCAATCGCGTACATTCAAATCTTCGACGAGACTCTGGAATCCCGAGAGAGCAAAAGTTCCGTTGGCGGGCAGTTTGAGGGCTTCACGCATCGCCCTGAACGTTGGGCCTCTCGCTCCATAGGTCGCCATCGAGAGCGCGACGTGGGCGCTTAGCGTCGAGCAGATCAGATTTTCATTTTTCTTTTCAATCGACAAGAGCTAACGGTATTTGAGAAAAAAAAAACAAAAAAAAATCAGGTCACGTATTTGTGTGGTACGCGTTATTTATTTTTGTAAAACAACTGGAACAACAACGAATCACCTTGAAAAGATCGCTGCCGAACTTGTGGCTGCTCCTCGACAACACTTTGAGCGCCGTTAAGTCAGTTTTTTTATCATTCACTTCTGCCGCCGACGTTACGCATAAAATGAGCGCCCAGATAAATAATCCTGCAAGAGGCAAAAGTTTTTTTTTTTTCCTCGGCTACTGACTTCTTTTAACTCTACCATTTTGGATTATAATTTATTTTTCAAGTCGATTATTGTTACCCGATCACTCGTCTATTTTCAAACATCGTGCACAACCGAGTTGTGGGACAAAAAATTGTTCAAGTTATATAAAACTCACTCTCGACCTCGTTGAACTTTAGTGAACTGAGATAAAGTGTTTTGGCAGATGTTAGTAGTTCAATAAACGTGGATTAAAGGTGGAAGATCGAATAGAAAGGATTTTATCAATTTTAATTTATAGTTATTGAAAACAGAACAAATATGCAAATCGAGATAACTTACGGGAATCCATGACGAAGACGACGGTATTCCCGGCCGATGAAAAGAGAAACAAATGAAAGTGGTTCGCTACTTATCTGCCTTTTTATGAGTATTATATCGCCTCCAAGAGCAATAATATCACATTTGTCTCAATGTTTACTCGTGAAAAATGAAAAAATTTGATAGCGTTTTTTTTTTTTTTATCGAAACGCACACCTTATCTTTTGCACTTCCGCCAGAACTTCGGCAGATTTATCCTGCACTCGAACGTATTTTATTTACCATTTTTTCCCAAAACAACGCCACACTCGTACCATACGCGCATAATATATAAATAAAACAACAAAGAAAAAAAAAATAATAATGACAACCAACAGTTATATTATAGTGATAATTTTATTTTCACAAAATAACAAGTGTCGTTCGGACACTAACTAAAAGCTTACACACAATTTGACGTCCAACGATGAACAAAAAAAAAAAAAAAAAAAAAAAAAAAAAAAAAAACATATACGGCTCCTATGCAATCACTGAACTTGCAAAGTAACTTTTCCTCTTTCCATTTCACAACTGGGTACTGTTTCAGCTCAACAGTGGATTGTAAACGTGCCCCTGGAAGATGATGGCTCGCGACTTCCGGATCATGAAGTAGAACGGCCTGTCGACGCGGACCACAACCGGCGGCTTGTTCACTTGTTTGCTCGACCTGATGACGGACTCGACGGCTGAAAAGATAAACAAGCGCGTTGATTTCGCGTGGCGACGCGAGAAAAAAGAAAAAAAAAAAAAAAAAAAAAAAAAAAAAAAGTTAAATGAACGAGGGGCGTACCCGTGGCGGCGGCGGCCACGCTGCCCTGCTCGTCCACTTCGATCACCGCTTTCTGAACGACTTGGCTGACCCGCAACGGATCGTCCGAAATTCCGCTCAAGTAGGGGCTCTCGAACAGCTCGGCCAAACCGATCTGCAAATTTACCAGGGCGTATACATACGTGTATATAGTATGTAGACATTATTGCGTGGTGCAAGGGGCCCTACCTTGGTCAGCGGCTCCTTGAGGTCGATGGTGCTTTCGAACTTGAACTTTGGCAGGAACAACCTGACCTTGTCCATCGAAGCGTGGTTGGAGAGATCGTAAGAGGCCAACTTTTCCTCGACCGCGTTCAACCCGTCGGCCTCATCGGGCACCACGATCACCATCTCGAAGTCTTGGTTCTGCGACAAAATTCACCGGATCAAGGTCAAGGCGCAATGGCAAAAACACCGATTTATCGGCTAAAGTGGATAGTAGGTCACCTTGTAAGGCAGATGTATGAAAGTGGCCTTCGCATCTTCGAGCCGGCCGTAAAGGTAGTTCGACTGGACCGACATCATGGGCACCTTGATCTCACCAGCGGTGCTCGTGAACGATTCCATTGTTGTCAGCTCCTTGGTGAACGCCTTTTCCCACTCACCCTTGAAGTACAGGGCGTTCACGAGAATCAAACGCGTGTCACTGGTGATGGCCTCTGCAAAGTATATGACACGGTGTCGCTGGGACGTGTACCTTTTTTTTTTTTTTTTACCACGACGAGTGGTACTCACTTGGCTCGATGAGTTTTTTGATTTTGTCGTGGGTCTTCTCGCTGACCCAATCGTTGATCGTTTTCGCCGAACCGGATGGGTCGCTGGTGTCGATGTTGGCCGCCTCGGATTTGAAAATTTCCCTGGTCAACTGCATAAACTGATCCTTTATCTTCAACTTGTTGCTCACGAACATCTTGTTGGCGACGCTCAGAGTGTTGTCGACGTCCTGTTTCATTAACAACGAATGTTTTATAATTGAATTTTCATAAAATCCAGAGCCAAGAGAACATATTTACGTTAAAGTCGTTCATGAGTTTTTTTAAGCTCCTGTTGATCACCGACTCGTCGTTGGGCAAACGGAGCGATTGGCGCATTCGGTTGGCCGTTTTACCTTTGGTGCCGCGTTCCAGCATCGACAAAGCGATGAAGCCACTGAGCGGTGAACAAATCAAGTTTTTCCTCTGGGCAGTGCTGGAGATCGCCTGATGGAACATTATTTATTTCAATTTTTCCATACACGAGCATTCAAAAATAGAAATAAAACATTGCAAGGCGTTTTTCAATTACCCCGTACAGGTCGAAGCTGAACTCGCTGACGGTACTTCTGGGCGAAGCATCGGGATTCTCGACCAAAATTCCGGCCGATGCGGAAAATACGCACAAGGCTAACGCCACGATCAACGGAACTATATGATGGGGAACAATTAATTTGCGAATTGATGGATGAATGAAAATTATGTGATGGTTTTTACAAGAAAACGAAAAAGAAAAGACTTACTTTTTTGGCGCATATTGACAGGGTTCCCGGTCGACTGACAAAATAATGAATAACAAGCAACAGATTTTCCTTTTATACCGTAAATATTTGGGAAAAAAAAAAAACAAAAAAAAACAAAAAAAAAACTGATTACAATGTTTTCGTCACATTTCACGTATTTCTTGATATTTACTTAATGATTTTAATTAATGATAATGATTAAATGGAAATATCCATTGATACGGCACGAAAAACTCGTCACGCGGCCAAAAACTTTCATGGGCTAGAGATACACTATGTGTATAATCAGATTGGGCGTTCGAGCGTGCACACGTACGCGCCGTAACGAACGTTAGGGTTATCGTGGGGCAGTTCGGTTTAAAAACAAGTTTCGCGATTACGGATTTTGTATATTATTATTGTTATAATAGCTATTTTTATGTAACGTGTCTGCCTATGTGGCAACGATTGAGGTTTTATTTTTCAAAAATTGTACCACAAGCCTCTCCGAAGTAGGTAAGTTACATTTCTAAATTTTTGTGGACTGTTTTTGAATGTCTGGAACAAATTTTTTTTTTTAATATTTTTTGGAAATAAAATATGTCTGATATAGCCTTTCCTTACTGGAATAAAGATTATTATGAAATAGTTTTTATGATATGAAATATGAAAATACATTTCTAAAAAAAAAAAAAAAAAAAAAAAAAAAAAAAAAAAAAAAAAAAAAAAAAAAAAANTTTTTCAATAATTTTGTTTTTGTAAATAGTTTTTATTACGTAAGCCAAGTAGCGAATACAAGGAATACACATCTGATAACTTTTTTTTAATAAAAACAAAATAACAGATAATAATAATAATAATAATAAATTTTTGAACCTTCCTGAACAAAACAACGGGATTAATTTCTGCGAAATACTATAATTTTTCGCACACGTCGCTATCAACACTTCAGACATACTTATAAAAGAAATATTATTACAAGTGCGACGCTAATAACGTTAATGAATTTTTTTTAGTGGTATCGATTACTATCATATTTTATGCAATGGTAAGGAAAAAAAAATTTTTAATCAGATCAAGAATATAAATACTTCAATTATGAAACAAGTCCTCTTGACCACAATATTATAATGCGCGTACATAAATTCATGTACGAGTCTTAAAGTCCATGCCATCAGTGGTTTTATATTCGAGCTACAGTGTTCGTATCGACAAGTAAAAAAAAAAAATTTGTTTTAATAATCGTAAATTTTTAAGTAATGCTCGTCAACAAAACACGACGATTGTCAACATTAAAATTTTTTGTACAGTAACCTCATCATGTCTCGAGGGTTAATTTTGGGATGAGGAATTCAAAGTTTCCAGTACCTTTCGTAAAAAACCACAATGGATGATACGAAATCCTTCTTCAGCCGACTTTGCGCTTGCGGTAACCAACGTCATTTCGATAGTACATACCAATGACATTGAAACGTGAAAGCGAATTAACCGATTTTTTTTGCTAGATTCGGCAAAAACGTCGAGCAGCCAATCGGGGCGTCGTCAGTGCAAATCTTCGTGCAACCAGAAATCCTTCGTTTCCGATCTGTGGGACAAAATCAGTGAAAAATCGAAATGTTACAAAGAGAAGGAAGGAAAGTGCTCGGAATCTGTGAAAAAAGAGGAAAAGTGCGAGCCGAAACGCGAGGTGTGCAAGGAAAACGCAAAAAAGCCCTGTCCCGAAGCAAAAAAACCGAAAGCAGCGTGCAAAACGTGCTTCATCAAGGAACAAGTAACTCTACTGCCTCTGACATGGCCAGTCCAACATTGAATCGCATCGGAAGCCTCGATTGAACCCGCAATTTTCCAATTTCATCAGAACCCTTTGGCACCGCCTTGCTGCCGATTGAAAAGCGAGGCCATCGAGGAGGAGTCGACGTGTCCGCCACAGGGAAGCCTCCAGGACTACCGAGCCCCCACTTGCGGCTGTGACTTGTGCCAAAAGAGCGGATATTCCGGCCGCTGTTACGACCGGCGTACCTTCGCCGAGGACCCGCCCCAACTCGAGAGAGCGTGATCCACGTTGCTGCACCTCTAACTCCACCGTTTGTGATTTTCGAAGCCAATACGTTCAACAATGACCCATCTTGATGCACAGGATTTTTTTTTTTTTTTTTAATTTCGTATTGATTCGCCGTTTGATTTTCCAATGGGAATGTACACCGGTTTGAAATGCCATTCATCAGATTTTGGAGGAAAATAAATTTATTGTTTTTTTAAGCACAGCGTTTATTAATTTAATTTTTTTTTTTTCTTTCATTGCTCACGCGCTCGTCTGAATAATAATACTTTGCTGTCTCTTCCAGATGCTTACAGTATATAGATACATTGTTTTTTTTGTGGGTTCTGGCATCAGTCGATCAATCGCATTTTTTTCAAAACAATTCATTAAAAGCTTCAAATTTTTGGCTCGACGATGTGTCCTTGGAACAGGACACTCCTCGGCGTGGTGATGAAATAGTAGAAGGGCCTATCGACCACCAGCTTAGGCGGTAAGACCTCGGATTCGACGGCTAGCTTCAACACTATTGACACTCCTGAAAAAAAAAAAAATAATAAAAAATAAAATAAAGAAAACAAGCTTTATTTTAACCAATGACATTTTTAAATTTATTACAGTTTCTGGATACAACGGAAATTCAACGATTTTTTTTTGTGTGGCATAAACATTTATGTACAAACATTGATTGACAAACAAATGTGCAAAATGATTGAAAATTCAACAACCTCGTTAAAGCTCATCTCCAACGCCACCCAAGATGGGAAAGTTGATCATCCGATTAAGATTAGAGAGGCTACCAGGAGGTCGATAAAAATAATAATTCATACGAGTTGATTGTTCAGAAGTACTTTTATTTAACCAAATAATATCGTGTGTTACAATACGTGCATGCAGTTTTTCTTCATCATCACTCATGCGTAACGCTAATTAAATCATAAACACAACTTGTGAAGTATTTAATACAGTGTAATTGGCACGTAGCCGTTTGATTGGTTTTGTATGGTTCTCATGCAAACGTAAACGGCTCAATCTTAATTATTATGGGTTTTGCGATGCGATCGATGAGTACGTCGTTGCTGTCGTGATAAAAAACTAAACGTCGCTTTGATAATGTTGTCCCCGAATCTGTCAGTTTTCATATGTCTGTAAGAAAAACATATTTTTCTTCAGTTATAACTCAGAGGCACCTACATGGAGAATTAAAAAAATATATGCTAATTCAACCACTTGAAAAAAAAATTAATTTTGGATTTTAAATCATTTGTTTCAAGATAATAAAGTCATTTGTACTTTTTTTTTTTTTACGCGCGTCAAAAAAATACTATAAATGATGAAAAAAAAAAATTTACAATTCAAGATTTTATGAATGCAAATAATGAAATTAGAATCAAGTGTTGAAAAAATGGAAACTCAAAATAGATAAGTATGACCATTTTGGGACTTTACCTGAATTATAGCCTAAAGGGTTCTGACTACTCCTGAAAACAAAGTGATTACTTCCTTCCTGTTCACCTGTTTAATGATTTCGTAGTAGAATGGACGATCGATGAGTAATTTATCAGTCATCTGGGGCATAGGCATTGATAATAACTGAAACATCATTCCTACACATGGAAAAAAGGTAAAAAGTTTTGATCTTCTGCACAGTTTGGAGTTTAAATGGCTTATGCATTTCTTTCCTCGATAAAATATTTAGTTTTGCGAATAAAAAACAATGGCAGTACAAATTACCTTACAGTTGAGACTTTTTTTGTTAAGTATAAATATTTTGCTATCAAGGTAAATTTAAGGAGATTGAAAAAAAAGTGTTACAAATAGTCTGCGGTTTTATTAGATAACAAAGTTGTACTGTTCATTGGCACTCATTCATCAAACTGGTTTATTTTTCCTTCAAATAGTATTATATTTTTCGAGGTATCAATAATAGAGAAGTAAAAAGGTCGATCCACTTGAAGTTCTACGCTGAAAACAACCATGTCGAGAACAAACAGTCCTGCGAACACATTCCATGTAAGTCGATCAAATTTAGTATCTGCCATTCAACACAACCAATCAGCTTCAAACCATTCGAAAACTCGAGAAAATAGCTTTAAAGAAAAAAATACACACGAAGCAAATTCAAGATATTTTTTCGGTGGTGTGCGAGCCCAAAAATTCAGAATTCAACTACATACTAATTATTTTTTAAATAGAACAAGGTATTTTTTTAATGTTTATGATTAATGATTGAGTACTTCTCTTAAATTTATAATTATTACGTATATCGTATGTGATTATCACAGCGTTGTAAATATTTTTTTAAAATAAAAATTAAAAACATTACAAATTTTGTTAAATACCATTGAGAAACGTGACTTACGTGGCATCATTGGTGCAAATGGAATATATATATATATATATATATATGTCACAAGTTTATATTAACTAAAACAAACGCTTATGAGACTATTTTTTAATATAAAATGAAAAGTTAATAGAACAAAAAGGCGCTGGCCAATCTTTCGACGTAAATAAGAGAAATAAAAAACAATAATCCGTGTTTCAAAAAAGTAAGTTGTCGATATTTTGTCATTTAGGGGTTTTTGCTGTATGCAAAGTAATTTTCATTGTTGAATAATCTAATTGTTTTTGTTGGCACAGCAAAATGTAGTGTAAAAGTGAAAACTCCTGAGAAAACAGATTACTGCTAGTTCATAGTTATATGATAGTAATTGTTGTTTTTAGTTTTTTTCAGTATATTATTTTGTACATCACTTGATGATTACAATTTTATCTTTTTTGTTTTCTTGAAAAAGTTGTAAATGAATTTATTTCAATTATCTTTATTTAACATGTTTACGTTGTTAATATTAAAATTTTCAATAAGTTTTCAAAAAATAAATGATTAAGTCAAGAAATAATAATACAAAAAAACCTCTGCAGTGTATGTAATCTAAAAAATTGTCAAAGTAAAGTTTAAACTGAACGTGCCCTATTAACATGGTATGTTTATTAAAATTTTTTGAGAAATATTAAGTTACATACATAGTTGTTATAAAAGTTTAAATGTTGATCGAAGGATGTAATATATTTCGTGCCAAACTAGTTGGCTTAAGGTTTATTGAGAGATCCAGAGAAGAGAGAAACATTTTTTCTATTAACAATTTTGAACAAGAATGGTCTATCTAATTGTAGTATTGTTGGAGGAGAAGGGAACAGTAACGCTGTAGCTGGTGCTATCACAATAGCTGTAAATAAAATAAAATTTTTTTGTGCATCATCTCATTAAACAAAGTGTTAAGTACATCTACTATCTTGATGTGACTAGTAAATTAAATTATACAAATAACAAATGTTATGATAACGATAATACTCATGATTTCATTCACATAATAACATACAATGTACTTTATAATAAAAAGAAAAATTAACCTAATTAGCTTTCATCATCTTAGAAAATAAATACTATTAAATTTTTTCATCTAGAATTTAGAAGACGAATATCATATTTTCACTGAGGTTATACAAATCAAAGAATACTCATTCATAACCATTATATCGCCATCCCTTACAAAAAAAACCATTAAGATATGATTTTTTACATTCTGAAAATTTAATGTTAATTTACCAAAAATGTAAATAGTTAAAAATTTTTAAGACAAATTTTAAAAAATTTTTATTCGAAATCTAAATAATTTTATTTTTTGTAAGGGATGACAATATAATTTTAATTTATTACTGAGAGTGTGACCTATTAATAGAATGTCATATACTTTGAAAGATATAATGTAGATAAAATTATTGTAAAAGCAAAGTTAAATGCAATAAATGTAGTCAGTACAATGTACGTTTATTATACAGAATAGACTCAAATGGATACCCAACCCTTAAATAAAAGGCGTAATAATTTTATTGTCAAACTTATTGGTTTAAGGTGAGTTAAGCGATCCAGTGAAGAGAGAAACGTTATTTTTGCTAACAATTTTGTACGCAAATGATCTATCTAGTCGTAATGTTATTGGTTGGGGAAGCAGTTGCATTAAAGATTATATAATTATTAAAGCTGCAAAAAATTTGCATTTCTTGTTAAAAGTAAAGTCAAATGCAATAAATGTAGTCAGCAAATTGTATGTTTATTCAATAAGTCCATGTTGGTACACAAGTTCAAGTTTTGAGTAAAGGATGTTATTAATTAAGTACCAATTTTATTGGTTCATGGTTTGTTAAGAACTCCAGAGAAGAGGGAAATATTGTTTTTGTCAACGATTTTGAACATAAATGGTCTGTCTAATTGGAGTGTTAATGGTAGGGGGCGCACTTGCACTGAAGTTATAGCTGATCCTACTAAGGCTGTAAAATAAAATTTTCGGTACACTTTCGATTGCAAACATAAAATTAAATTAATTTTAATTGTCGTATACATGTGATGCTTGACGATTAGAAGACGGAGTGAAAAAGGAATAATGTTGCGTAATTCACATGTCAGGATAATGATGATAGTGATTGATTTGTTCACATAATAATGAGCAACATGCGAATACGATGTTTAAAAAAAAAAAATACGACTAATGTAACGTTACAAAACAAATACTGATGAATAAAACTTAGCACTCATAAACATAAGGTTCACTGCTCTTAAATTATTGAAATGATTTTTTATACTTTTTATTAAAAATACGTGGTCTATATGAAGTACAATTATTGCCTTGTCATTTCGTGGACTTTACTGTTTTTGGCCGTACAATTGTTTTCTTAAAATATTAGGAGAACTAACGTTCCGTAGCAGCACAAAAGAAAATTCATACATTTGTACTACGTATTTTGATGATACATCGTTATTATCAATCTAAATATATTAATATAATAAAAAAGTGACGGTATTGTGAATAACTATTCGGTTAACAAGGGAAAAATTATTTGAGATGCAAACGGTCTATCTGTTTTTAGTATAATCGTTGTTCATTCGGAAAATAGCCCATTGACAATTTTTAATGCTGAAATTAAAATAAAAATAAAAAAAAATACCAAACAGAGTCTATCTATTTTATCAGACATAATTTTATAAGCTTAATACCTGTTATGATTTAAATACTATGGAAACCCAAAGGTTCAACTATATTTTAGCGTTACAACTTTTTAATGGAACCAGAAAAGATATCTGTTTGGGTCTTGTTATCAATGATTTTGTAGAAAAACGGTCTATCTATTTTCAAGATTTCTTCCGGAATATAAGAGAGAAGGACCACTGACATATCTAAAAAAAAATATTTTATTCATTAATATTGCTCCCATCACATTTTCACATAATATGCTGTCTTAAGATTTAATGTAGGGTATCAGTTGTTTTTTTAAAACTAACTATGGAATTAATTTATGTATTAGTTTTGTTAATTCATATTAAGAAGTATGTTTTTAGTATTGTTTACACATTTTTACTTATTAGTTAACATATTTAACTATTAAAATAAACACACTTTATGATTTAGTAGCTATCAAAGATATTAAACACTATTAAAAAACAACCGTATAATACCTACTTAATATCCTACTAGAAAAAAACACAAAACTGTATTAGCTCCGCACACATTAGATAAAATTAAACGCTTTAATGTAATGAAAATGTAGTAAAAGAAAGTTCTCTTTCTCTTGCAAAAAATTATCAACAATTATTTTAAGGTTTAAAAAATCAATTTTTCCCAAAAATATAATATTAAATTAATTAATTAATTAAACACGTGTAAAAAGTAAAATTATACAAAAATTTATTTCAAAATGGCGATTGCAGTATTTACAATACATTGATAAAAAAAAAATAATAATACAAAAAAACCTCTGCAGTGTATGTAATCTAAAAAATTGTCAAAGTAAAGTTTAAACTGAACGTGCCCTATTAACATGGTATGTTTATTAAAATTTTTTGAGAAATATTAAGTTACATACATAGTTGTTATAAAAGTTTAAATGTTNAAAAAAAAAAAAAAAAAAAAAAAAAAAAAAAAAAAAAAAAAAATTTGTCAATTCGATACACCGTGAACCTAGACCCATGGGATAAAAGATATGGCACGACTTCAAAGCTGCTCTACATGTCCTTTGAAAAGTGTAATTCTGCTCCTGGTGTCAATTATCGTGAAGACGAATGGTCTATCCACTTTGAGTACGTAAATTGGTTCAGGTCTGTAGATCGCGCTATAAGCTACAAAGCGGAGCGCTACATTGGGGACAAAAATTTTTTTTATTTTCTATTTATTTTGCCCAATAAACTTTTTTAATTTTAATTAATCATTGCAGCGCTCTTTCTTCGACGCATTAGTCAAATATAATGAAATTTATGGCAATTGTCTTGTTAATTACTAAAGCATTTGTTTATAGTTGTGCGAATTGTGACACACGATCTAAGCTACAACTAATTGGAAGCATAGAGAAAATCACGACGCACGTGATAGGCTGATTTTGCACTTTTAATTTTTGTTGATGTGCATTTTATCAATCAGAAAAATGCACGGTAAAGTACGAAAAAATGTGTGACCCAGCAATGAAGGAAACATTGGTTTTTTTTCAGTTGGATAGTTTTCAATCGAGGAATTTTCCCGTCAAGTTTGTAATGTTATGTTATTATTTAACAAAAAAGAAAAAAATGTTTTCAAATAATGCATCAAAAATCCAAGTCGATGATTTTCATAAGTGAGGTTGATGATAAGTACTAAGATCTCATCAACAATGCACAGGCTCACAAATATGCTATCAACGGTACAAAAACACAAAGTATCGTTTTAAATTGTCAAAAAAAAAAAAAAAGAAAAAAAAAAGAAAAAAAAAATGCAACCCACAACGAGATAGATAGAGAAAAGCCAAAGCAACCAAGGCAAAATCGAGGAAACAAGTAGTGTGTGAAAAAAAAAGGGGAAAAATTCGATTAGCAATAGGTTGAAATGTATAATGATACGAAAAAACCACAGCCACCGTTGCGTTAAATATAAAATCAAACACCATAACAACAATGACCGACAAGCAAGCAAAATCAAGAACACGAAGCGAAGAACAACGCGTCTCTTGGTTATCACCGTCTCGACATCGTAGAAAGTATGTCCGGACGACCGGGAGAGCACAGAGGAGAAGCACAAAGGAAGGTGGCAACAAATAAACCGTATAATAAGTATATAATATAGTGTATGTCTGGATAGCTCACCCGTGACAGCAGCGGCCTCGCTGCCCTCCTCGTTCACCTCGATGAATGCCTTTTGAAGGACCTTTCCTACTTTAATCGGCTGGTCGGAGATACCACTGAAGTTGGCGTAGTCGGTGAACATGTCCGTCATACCCATCTGCAAGAAGACAATGCGACATTTACCCACGTGATGGGCGACCGAAGAAATCACCGTTGGAGCGATAGAATCGCGCGTAAAAAGTAAGCCAACGCACCTTCTCGAGAACGGCCTTGAGGTCGAGGGTGCTCTCGACCTTGAATTTCGGCATGTACAACTCGACCTCGCGTTTGAAGCCGATGGTGGTGAGTCTGTTGTAGTTGAAGGCCTCGAGGTTCTGCTCGACTTTGCTCAGCCCGTCGACTTCGTCGGGAACGATGATCACCATCCTTATGTCCTTGTTCTGCCGTTGGCGATTAAAAATTTGTTCCATTAACCAATGCGGTTCAATAAGCATCATCGAACGCCATACCGATATAGTATATGTGATACTCGCCTGGTAGGGCAGCTCGATGAACTTGGCTTTCAAGTCGTGCATCTCCCCGTAGAAGAAGTCACCCTTGACGTACATCGTGGGCACCAGCTTCTCCTTCCTGGTCTTGTTCTCCATGTAGTAGAAGGGCTTGTCTTCGGTCTGTTTGTTCTCGAAAGGCTTCGCCCACTTGCCCTTGAAGTACACCGCGTTCAAGATAACCATGCGCGTGTCACCGTCGATGTCTCCTATCAATAGGAGGGGAAAAAATACGGTATGAAAATTAAATATAGGAAAATGGTCGAGAAATCAAACGAGAGAGTGTTTTACCATCTTCGAGGATCTTTTCGATTTTGTGGTGGGTCTTTTGGTCCACCCAGTTGTTGACTTCTTTGACCGCAGCGGACGGGTTGCTGATGTCAAGATCGGCAGCCTCGGAGCGGAACGAGTCGGTGGCGAGCGCGTTGAAGCTGGGCTTTACCTTTAAGCTTTTGGCCACGTACATCTTGTTGGCCATCTCGAGAGTGACGTTTTTGACGTTCTGTCGGGGGGCGGGGGAAAATTAACCAAAGGTAACCAAAACGAGCAAACATATACAGCTTACGTTGATCTCGTCCATGAGGGTTTGCATTCCTCGGAGACTGACGCTGTCGTCGGCGGGCAGGCTGAGCGAGGTGCGCATCTGCCGGGCGGTCCTGCCCCCGGCGCCCATTGCCGCCATCGACAGGACGGAGTACGCGCTCACGGGCGAGCTTATCACGTTCTTGCCGTCGTTCTCTTTGCTCACCGTCTGCCGTCAGATATTAATGAGGAGTTTATACGTGCGATGGTGAAACTCGATAATACATATATTATACACGTGCACATGGTAATCATGATTTCGCTTGATTCATCTGCCGTTGGAAGTGTACTCGTTTTTTCGAGCGATTCTTTTTATTGTCAATCGTTAAATGGAAAAAGGAAAAACTTTCGCTCTGCCCCGGTTATTTTAATCGTGTCGTGATGAGAAAATTAGTCATTTCTCGTGCGCAAAATGCGATATCTGCGATTGATTTCAAGTTTTTACAGTTAAAAATATCCTTCAATAATAAAAAAAACTAAACATATTAATATCCATTTTAAAAAAAAATTCCCATTGAGGCAGATGAATCCATTACGTGTATATATGTATGTAAACGCACCTTGAAAAATTTCGTGGCGAAGCGTTCGCTGCTCTCGGAGACCGCCTTGAGCGCCGATTTGTCCTGGGCCATGGTGCAGACGGCGCACAAGACCAGTGCTAGTGAAATCGTATCTAAGGATAGAACAAAAAGATCTTGTAGGTTTTTTTTTTTTTTTTTTTTTTACAATGGTGCTACGCTTTGATGGTCACGTACATTTCTCGATCGTATACAGGTGCGCGGCATTTCAATGAGATCGTGCCCATGGTTTTTTCTTATATTGTTTTTTTTTTTTTTTTTTCGGTTTCCCTTTGTTTTCTAATGGTTTTTGAAGTTGTGAATAAACGAAATTTTTCTGTATTGTGGGACAACGGATACGAGAAATAAAATTTACGGATGAGAAAATTTTATAACTGTTTTGTCGGAAACAAAGTGAAAAAGAGCGTCAAGGAAAAAAAAAAAAAAATTCATGCTGCAAAGGATGTTAAAACCAAATACTGCACCGTTGGCATTTTAATTTTGCTTGCAAACAAAACGAAATTATAAAAATTCCTACCACGCAGGTTAACTAGACCATCACTGTTGAGGAAAAAACAATCAAAGGTTTTTTGCACGTGTTTTTATCCAATGGATCACAAGTAAAGCGACATAACATTGCATCATTGGTAATAATTAATCTCAATGGGCATATAAATCAATAACAAACTAAATTCTGGAATGTTTGCGTCAGAAATATTACTTACTATGAGGTTTTTCCCGAAGGCTAAGCCAAGGTGATTTTTATACAAATGTCGTGTGCTCGGTTACCGTATGATATAAATATCTCACCACGTGAATTTCAATGAGTCACTTCTAAAGCTACATGTTTACGTGTACCCACCGGTGTAAATGCGTATACGTACAGTGTCAATTATTCTGGTTACTCGTTGTACACGAGCGTGAAAATCGTTTGCGATTTTTATCCCAGCCTCATGTTATGTCTTCCTAATACATGTCTGTCTTTTCAAATGGGAAATGTTTGAAACCTCCATACAAATAGTGAAAAATTTATTATATCATCTATTTTCAAGGCAAAATGAAAAATACTATGGTTTAATTCCCGCAAGTATCAGTTTAATTCCCGCAAGTGGTAATAGTCACTGGTGTACAACAGTAACGTAATTTAAAGTATTAAATTTTATGTCAGTGAAATAATTTCACTGCGACTCGATGGAGGAAAAATTTATTAATTAATCAAGTGAACGAGGAAAAGCCAAGATACTCAAGCTCAAAATGCATCGGATTACGATTTGGATTTTCTTTTCTTTAGCTATCCAGTAGGTTATCTGCGAATAAATGCGTCGAGTCGTTGAAACTTGACGCTCTCGCGATTAAGGGAAAATACAGAAATCTCGACCGGTCCAAGTGGACGAGCTTCTTCTTCATTTATCTCTCGAACTTGTTACCATAATTAATGCACTTGTTTACGCAATTTAATTAGCACAGCGATTTTTTTTTAAGCTAGTTCATCGTTACAGCTTCTATTTTGCTATTCGATCAGTATTAGGGACTTTTGTTTTATCAATGCCTTTATTTTCACTTGTACTCATTATATTGTTTTTTTACTTTTTTTTTTTTTATTAAGTAACATAAATTCTTTTGCCATGATACTGGAATATGTGCGTGTAGATAAAACAATATTTTTCAAGTTTTATCATAATTCAAAAAAAAAAAAAAAAAATTATATGGCACTCCATATCTTGTCAAGAAAAAAAGGTGATAATATTTCTTAAACTGTTACATAAAAAAACTATCGAAATCGTTAATACACGGTTATTTAAACGCAGTAAACACGAAAATCGGTACTCGATGATTAAGTATTTATCAATTTTACCAAGACAAAACGTGTAAGAATTTTGGCACCAAATTGACCCAACTATGGATTTCACATGACTTTACTAATAACATAAAGTAATGACAACAAGTTTACTTTGACATGGAAAAAACAAAAAATTCACGTCGTGATTTAAAAACGAAATAAAGTCAGTAGATCGGCACATCCTTGACTTGAGAAACTGACTGCTTGCAATTATTACAATTATCACTAAATCGGTGCGTAAAACGATGAAAAAGAAGAAAAAAAAAAATGAAAAATGAAAAATCTAATCAAAGTCACCGCACATGAGCAGACCGGCCGGCGAGTGATTGTGCAGCGCTATAACGTAATATAAAAACAAAAAAACTTACGGAAACGCATTTTGATGTGTACGTATTATCGGTTAATGTCTCTCCACTTTCCTATTCAGACTCGTCGAAAGCGAGTCAACGACTAACTGCTGTCCACAGCCAACTCTGCCGCTATATACTCTTTGTACCGATCTACGTACGTCACACGCAACCGTGTAAGTGCATACATTTATTTGAGTATACGTGTATCTTCAAGGCTGGAAGTACTCGGTATGAGTAATAATATTGCTGCTTTACGCGGGTCCAGTGATACAAGTGTGCGTGTGTCTTATCGATGCCTCGTTACGCATTGCACGTACGAGGAATTTTTAAGAGTTAGTATTGCGTGTCGCTTGCGTGTGTACCCAATGAGTTCCCTCCTTTTTTTGATCTGATTTTTTTTTTTTTTTTTTTTTTTAAGGAAATTTCACGAAATGTATGCTTCCTTCGTGAGACGAAGATGGAAAAAAGTATGTAGATATTTCCTCTTTGGGAATCAAGATTTAACGTATTTTTGCGTACGTTGATCAATCTGGAAATTAATATAACTTGTGCGATTGTTAGGGTAATCAAGTGTAAGGATTAATTATTTTTGAGGAATTAAAAAAAATTTTTTTTTGTCAATAATTCCCTTAATAAATTTTATGTAACATCACCCAAATTTTACCTTCGAGAGATTTTTAAAATTAATGATTTCATATGCACGTGACATGATCAATGTTTACATTTCTAAATCATAACACGTGCTGTGTACAGTAGGCATTCGTCACAAAAGAGTATGGGATAGCAATGGGAGAAAGAATTTTTCTTATTTTTTTTGTTTTAAAAGTATTACTTTTTTTTTTTTTATATTGTTGTAGCATTATTCTTGTTTTCGTGTATGTACGTCTCGAACGACGCTGGCAGTCGATTGTCAATATAGCGCCGAAAGACGTCTTATTTTTTACTTTAACATCTGAACAAATTGACTTGTGGATTAACTCAAAATTAAAACGTAAAATTTAAGTGTTAGTAAGCCAAACATGGAGATTTTATCCGATCCATAACATTACTTAAGATTCGAAGATATTAAATATGAGAGCAAAGTTTAAGACCTGGAACGGAAAATAATCAGCAGCTGCGTTAATAAATATTACAAATTTTTTTTTTTTTTTTAAATTGTGATTTTTGAAAATAAAATTCCAACAAAATTAATTGATTAGTGGCGCGAAATCGTGAGTTTTTTCACGTATGTCACGTTACATGACGTACATTGTTTTTCACTCAATACATGATTATGTACCCAAATTTAAAAAAGCCGTCAATAGCTTTTATGATTTGTAGTTGTATTATTTTTCGGACGAACGTTTTATCGACACATCAGACGGTAAACAAAAAAGATAATCCAAAATTATTAATGAAACGTATTATGTATGCATACTCGAAAGGCAAAATTGCCATTATCGTATACGAATGTTATTCACGTGGAAGTATAAACATGTCATGTGCAAAAATAACCCGACAGCGTAATATTTGTAGGTCGTAAAACTGTGACGTCTTCGGGCGAGAAAAAAAAAAAAAAAAAAAAAAAAAAAAAAAAAAATTTGTCAATTCGATACACCGACACCGAGATTTACGTTGGATGATCGAGCACACGCGCTGCTGATTTTGTATTCGTTCAACGCGCTCTCGTATCCGATACTATTCATGTAGTTTAGAAAAATACAAAAACCAAGGAAACACCTGGCGACGCGTGTTGCGGTAACATTGTTAGGCGTGTTCGAGGTTCGGGGGATCCTCCGCGGCTTCCTGGTGGTTGTATATCAGGTAGTCGCAACATCGATCGTGGTAGTTGACTCTGTGGCACATGTCGCAGTCGCAATTGGGCACACACCATGGACTCCTCGTGGGAAAGCTCATTTGAAATTCGCTACTCCTGAATTCGTATTTTTGAAGCTTCGGGATTTTCTGCAGTGCACAATATGACGCGTGCATTAATTTAATTTTTTAAACAAATTATGTTTACTTAAAATACGTTCTTTCGGTATATTACTGTTTTTTTATTTTATAATTTCCTGTTTATTTTAATGACTCTTTTTCGAGCATAACACGTGATGTTGCCAAAAAGTTCTTTTTCACGAATGCTTTATTCGAGGAAAAAAAAGAATTTTTCAAAAATAAATCGTCAAAAATCTTTTAAAGACGTAGCTTTAGAGAATATAAATATTGGATATACGTATAGGTACATATTTATTTTATCTGAAAAGTTTGCAATTACTTGTCCTCCCGTGCCAAACTTTTGTGGTGCGAACACTTTGTCAAATGATTCATTGTTCTGATGCCTTTGGTATTCCCCAGTGAAATTTTCCTTATCCTCCGCAATGCTCTTCAAATGGTCGATCAACAATTCTTTTACAATTTTCGGGTCAATGTCTTTTGTATCACTTTTTGCAGTTTTTAAGTCACCAGCGAATGTTTTTTCGGTTTCTTCATTTAAATTATTTTTATTTTTACCAGCCGATTTAGGATCGAAAGGTTTTTGATCATGATTCCCTACGTGGTTCATTTTGTTTAATGTAACAGCTAAGTTTGCTAAAAAAATTTAGGTTATCATTTAAAAATAAGGTTACGCGTTTTACATTTATAAATATTTATATGGACAATTTACCGCAATTGTAGATTTTTTGAAAAAAATTTGACTGTTCCTTGTCCATTACGAAAATAGGATAGTTAAATAATGATAAAACTTGAAATTTAAAGTAGGTATTATTCAAAACCAAAACTAAATCGGGGGTAAGTGTTGTTTTTTGTCGCGACAGTCACTAATTGATGTACCTGCTGTTACTTATGTTATAATAATGTAATGAAATAGTATAGATAGAGGGGCATTTGAAATGAAAAATTATTTTAAAAAATTAGTGTTTAGTACCATCACACGAGGTAATCGCAAATGAATTAACGAATATTTATTTGTGATAATACTATTGTTGCAAAAATATTGTATATTACGTAAAAATTATTTTTTAAGAATAACCCCTTTAAACCTATGGTCTTATAAATGATTGTAAACTAAAAAATATACTGCACTAATAAAAAATATATTTATTGATCATTTTACTCTTAATCTTAATAAAAAATACACATATCAAAGTTTATTCAAGATAACAGAAATGATATCGCGTGACTCGACAGATGGGCGTGACATTAGATCTCACGGCTATGAAAAAAAAAGAATCCAATGGCCAGTTATTTAATACGTTGGCAATGTGGAAATTTGTTAAATAGTATGCGTACACGCGTTGCGATATTTAAAAAATCATCCCAATCAAGATATTGGAATCGAGGACAGTACCAAATTTAGAATAAAGATCAATACAAGACAGTTGACGGTACCTCCATGACAAACCATTTTTATTTATTTATATTTTTATCGATCCAAGCCTCTTATCTTTTTAATTTTATGCCCCTAAAGGAAATAAATCTAAAATTCAGGTTTCTGGGTACAAAATTACAAACACGTGTATACTTTATAAACCACGAATCATTGACAGAAAATCCATACACTTGCTCCAATTTTTTTTTCATTGTTCTTCGTGCCATCGGCAAAGCCCAACTTTTACATTTTTTCAAACTACCGGACTATCGCGAGCACCGCATCGAAACGAAAGGAAGCGATGATTGCTCCGAAATGAGGTTGAAAAATACACCTTGAACTGTAGACCCTCTGTTGTTACGACTCGCCATTTTCACAGCTGCGCCCATTACGCAGCTATACACGGCTCGATTCGATTCCTTGCCGGTCCGAGGATGGGATTGCTGTTAAATGTCGTGGAACCCTTTGAGAACTCAATACCTCCCCTCCTCCACTCTCCGAGCTGCTTCCACCGTAGTATAGTCTATTAAAGGATCCGAAGCCCGTCGAGGTCTGGCATTTCTCAACTTTAGTCCGATGCAACTTTTTCTCTGTATACCGGAAATCCGTCGAGCTGCCGTACTTTAGGTACATTTGTGCGCGGTGTGTGATGTAACGGTTATTGGTTTTTTTTTTTTTTTTTTTTTTTTTTACAAATTTTTGGTCATAATCTATACTTTTGTGTTTTTTGTCGTGCGTGAAATGAACGATTTTTTTGTTTCACAGGTACGTCTTTCGCCGACTGTTGTGGTAATTTTGTTTACCATACATTACAATACACATTTACATGGTTACTTATAATTAAAACACTCGACAATTAGAGAAATAGCTCTTTCAATTTCGGCAACTAGAGTTTTTTTTTTTTTTTATGACATCTTGAGCTCATTTCGATCCCTTTGGTTGTTTAAACACAAAACAAAAATCACCAAGCCAAATGAAACCAATTGCCTATATTCGATAATTGCGTAAACGGAACAAAAGGGCAACAAAGTGCTTTTTTATGGTCAAGTGCTCCCTGTCGATCGGCTTGCACAATTAACAAATCAATTAGAGAAGGAGGGTTTTCTATCGTACCCCGATGGTTTGATTTAAAAAACTCTGGAAAAAATTATAAATCCGACGGAAATCAACAAAGAAAGACGCTCGATCGGACCGAACAACAGCTAAAGGACCCTGGTCTCCAATTCCCCTCGAATGGACGAAGAAAGAAACGGAAAGAAAAAAAACAATTCGAGCAGGAGAAAGCAATCCACCTGCTTTCAGATGGCATCGTTTCGCGGAAGCTGGGGCTGGCCGTGCGCTCTGTTGCTACTGCTGCTCGGCGAATCGGCCGCCTCGCCGATGGATGAACCGATCGCCAACGGAGCGACAACCCTCCCGAGCCTTGGACCCGACGCGTCGCGCCCCGAGCACAAAGTAAACCTCTTTTGATCGTCTTTTTGAAAGTCACTTGTGGACGAGCGTCGGTGAGAACTGTACTGTCCCTCAGGTAGTCCGGGGAAGTGCAGAGGGCGACGGGGTTGCCGACGCAACGGAGGCGAAGGCCCAGTACGAAAGCCAGCGCTCGAACGCCCACCAGAGACACCTCGGCCGGTTAGCGCAGAGAGACGCCGATCGGGATGAAAAAGCTTACGGGCCCACCTACGTCGATTACGAGCACGGTAAGGGTGTTTAACCAAAACATTGTTTTTACAAGAGAAGAGACGAGTATATTCAATTTCTTCGTAACATTTTTAAATGGTATCAAACGTTTTTTGGGGATTTAAGGGGGAAAAAAGAGCAATCATCGGTTCGGGGGGTATGAGATCATTCCAACCACTTGGGTGTTCGAGAATACCCTTATGACGTTTACTTAATTGTATTTTCTACGCCAGAATACTATCCCGTCGCAAATTACGACTTTGATGACAAGTACAACACCATAACGGAGAATCAAAACATCCACGGCTACGGAGGGGTCTCATCGGGTCCCTGGCAGGCAACTCAAGACTCGGGGTACCCAGCGCCTTCCATATTCGCGGACCCGTACCGAAACTCACCTTCAGGTCAGAATAACACACACCGTGGAGAATAAAAGGGGGGGAAAAAATTGTTCATCGCCGTATCGTTTGAATTTTCAGTGCCGTTGAGCAGCGGCTCGCAAACGGGCTGCCACTGCCCGTCGACGCCCCACCGCGAGGTGAGGTGCGAGAGCCTGACGAGCCGCTTCCTCGACCTCGCGGCCTCCCTCGGCCGGACCCTCTGGGCGCTGGTCCAACTGTCGGTGTCCAGCAGCATACCCTTCCTCGTGCCCCTCGTCGCCATCAAAGCCATCCTCGTGCCCTTGAAGATCTTCAAGTTCCTCGCCCTCTTGAAAATCATGATCAAGCTGTTTGTCGTTTTGCCCCTCGTTTCGCGCCTCCTCGCCCCGGCTCTCTCCCAAATTCCCCTGCCCAACGTTATCCAGGCGATACAGGACATGCTACCCTCGACGGGGCACAAGCAGCACCCTCATCTTCCCCATCGCGACGAGGCTCGGGCTGAAAAATTAGCCGGTGTGGACAACGACAGCAGCTCGACTCTGGGGAAGGAGGAGGAGGACGGTAAGAATGGCAACAAGGACCCGTGGGACCTCGGAGCCTGTCCCAGTAGGATTGCCTGCGAGGTGGCCGTGTATCTGTCCGGATCGATGTACGACAGATTTTCCCGGAATTTGGTCGATTTTGTCGCGAGGAAGGCTCGCCTCGGAGCTCGGGATGGTACCGATAACGAAGAGACCGAGGAGGACGACGAACTAGCTGCCAAGGTATTCTTCGTCGCGTTGAAAAAGAGGTGGACGCAAGACCAGTGCGGTGTTTACAGGTGTTGGGTGTTGTATTGAGTTTCTTTTTCTTCTTCTTCTTCAGAGTATTTATACTTTAATTGGGACTTTGTTTGCAACCGCGGGTTTGCTCGTATTTTTTGTAGACATAGGAAATTGACGTATCATCGACCGCTAATTCGCGTAAAAATCACTTTTCTTCGACCAAGTGTAAGGAGTTTGAAGAAAAAATCTAACGGTAATTTATCGACGAAAGGTTTTACGTGATGAGTGTACCTATAAGTACAATAAATTGTATTGTACCATCATTTTTTACACACAAGTCTGTCGACCGAACAAAACGACAAAATCGAAGAGCCGACTTTATTTTGTAAATATAGTACAAAATTATATTTGTAAAATTTTAAGTTTTCTATGTAAACCCACATTATATTTATTATTGATTCACTGTAATATTTATTAAGATTTGTGTAGTAAATATTTAAATACTGCACATAGTCTCTTGATTGTAATGAATCATCAAGTTCTTTTTCACACAAAAATACAACGGTTTTTATAATTAAAGGTGATTTTTATTTGCTAAATGTATCACAATAATTTATTTTCTTAAGCACTACACGGATAGGAGGGGAATTAGTTAGCTGTGGGATTCATAACGTGTCCTTGAAAGAGAATCACCTCTGGCGTCCTTATCATATAGTAGAATGGACGGTCGACGACAAACGAAACTTTGTCAAGCACAGGACTTATTTTAGCCGACTTTGTAACGATATTTACTTCTGTGAAAAAAAAAAAAAAAGAAATGATTATTTTGTAGCAAAAAAAAAAAAAAAAAAAAAAAAAAACATACTATCTAAGCGATGATTGCTCCGAAATGAGGTTGAAAAATACACCTTGAACTGTAGACCCTCTGTTGTTACGACTCGCCATTTTCACAGCTGCGCCCATTACGCAGCTATACACGGCTCGATTCGATTCCTTGCCGGTCCGAGGATGGGATTGCTGTTAAATGTCGTGGAACCCTTTGAGAACTCAATACCTCCCCTCCTCCACTCTCCGAGCTGCTTCCACCGTAGTATAGTCTATTAAAGGATCCGAAGCCCGTCGAGGTCTGGCATTTCTCAACTTTAGTCCGATGCAACTTTTTCTCTGTATACCGGAAATCCGTCGAGCTGCCGTACTTTAGGTACATTTGTGCGCGGTGTGTGATGTAACGGTTATTGGTGTAGATCGG
>NW_019379534.1:670707-702868 GCF_000648655.2 Copidosoma floridanum | reverse complement strand
CCCCATTCCCCATTCGTCCCTTTCATAAAAAAATATACCGATCTCGCAACGGCCGATTTAGATCGGGATATTTGAAACAGAAACATGGGAAAAAAAAATGCGCGCGTAAAAATCGGCGACTTACATTGAGCATATCAATTAAACCCTGGAATCCCTGATGGGCGTGGGAGTCGTTGACGGGCAGGTGGAGGGTCTTGCGCATCTCCTGGGCGGAGGATCCATCAGCGCCGTACGCGGCCATCGACAGAACCGTGTGCGCGCTCAAGCCCGAGCTCACAAAGTTTCCCTTGTTTTTGCCGGCTAAGCTCTGGAACACAGACGCCCAAATGTGGTACACATCCCCATATCGTACATCCACCGCACATATAATTTTATGCTCAAGTATTGACGATTTAAATTAATGCATGTTATTATCGACGAACCTTGTGAAAGTCAGTGGTGAATCCCTCGGCACCCTTGGTCACGCTCAGGACCGCTTCGTCGATTTTTTCTGCCATTTCGTCGAGAGTTTTACTTTTTGTTTGTCCCTCTTGATACGTCGGCGATACTCGTGTCACTGCAGCCCAAGCAATTGTCGGCCACGTCTATGTAACTCCAAGTGTCGAAGTTGGCTGGCAACCGGGCTTGTATATATACCCACGCAAGGTGTGTAGGTGGTGTAGGCGCCGGCCAAAGTGGGGATCGGATGACTATATTTTTTACTCTGCGTTCCATGTGTGTTTATCACCGGCTACACCGTATACATATGAATTTCGTTAAATGTGTGTGCAGTTGGGATGATGCGACTTTTAATGATTCATTTCGTATACACACCAGTACTTACTTGTTTGTTGAATTCCCATGGACACACGAACGTTGTCGTATAAGTATTTTCTTAACAACAAAAAAATACGCTTGTTGACCTAAAACAAAATATAGTAAATAATGAATTTCAAAAACTAGAAGATTGCGATAGAGAGAGGAAAATTCGGAAAATTTGTTGCAATGCTTAGAGAAAAAACTGCAAAACTTACGGCATGGCTGAGCTGATTATTATCACCTGGCGATTATTAACTATGTGCTAGATAGATCGGTTAGTCATGTGCGTAGAACAAGCGCTCCTCGAAGAAATATGATTAAAATTAACTGTACGTGTATACGCGTCATAGGTGATTAAAATAACAGGTGCAATCATGATGGACGACGTAAAGTGAAAAGGGACCTTCAAATTATTTTTTATTGTACAGCTGTCTCAAGATTTACTAATGAGTTCTATCTACATCCACGTGGTATGGGACAATTGGCTTGAAGAATTAAAGTGCAATCATCTATTACAATTCACTGATTTGTCCACGTGAATTAAAAATTAGCCGATTCTCTTCGATTCTCTTGAAAACAATCCGACTCTCTTCAATTGCCGATATATTTCAAAAATTTTATTATCACGTTACTTTTCATGAAAAAATGTATTTCAACCGATTTCTTGGACCAACGTCACATCTCATCAATACTTGCTGGTCATTAGGATTACTAATTGTACCACCATAATTAAAGGTTTTTTTTTGTCGAATATTTATAGTTTTTTAGTAAGTACTTGGTACAATAAACAAATAAAAATTCCAAGCGTTGAGTAACAGAAATTTTTTTTTTTATAGAGCAACAAGCTTGGAAAAGCAATTTGGCGTAAATGTTTAATACCAACTAAGATAATATCTATGTCTCTTCGTGTTCAACAAATTCTTTCGAGTCATGCCCATTCTAAACAAAAATTTAAATTACAAGCGTATATTTTTTACTTGATACTTGATACTTTTTAATGTATGTACTATTTTTTTTATAATGTCACGTACGATATACATTGATCCACGTATATACGTGACAATCAATTCAACATTCCTAAAAATGTAAAATTTACGCAAAAAGAATGTTTTAAAATAAAAAAAACCTTACTATTGTATGTATATGTGTATAATTATATTGTAAATCTCTTTTATGAGTCAACAATTAAAACAACAACGGTGTATCATTTTCTCCACATTTTTGCATCATTTTTGAGATAAGTACAAGGGATGATTACAATTTTTTAGAGATCAAACAAGTTCACGATATCTGAAAGAATTGCGTTAGTTTGATAAGTATGTATAGATATTCTGCGTAAAGAACATGATATGCTGTACAGTTGTTTGCAGTTGTTGTCTTTGTTGATGTATTAATTATGTTGTATGTTTGTTTTCCAGTTGCGCTGCGCAATAAGTCAATCCTATGGGCTACATATGGTCGATTTTATTAAACCATACAAATATAAAATCTATACTTTTAAAGGTAGATTTTTGGATAAAAGGTAAATTGTAAGCTTGCCGCAAATAGCACAAACAAAATTAAATTTTTATCTTCTGTGTATAAAATTAGTTGCGGCTGGTTTATAACTAATTGTGTGGCTCTACTATAAGTAGTAATAATTTTTTTGAACAGCGCCATCTAGCGTTTCGGATTTCTGAACTAAAAAGTGGCCCTAAACTTTTGAACCGGAGCTTTAGCGCTTGGAGCCACTTAGCTTATTACAAACCAGCCGCAACTCATCTTGTACTTTTAAAATAAAAAAATAATTGTATATAAGTTTTTGGCGGCAAGTTAACTATCTATTTTCTACCAAAAATTTGACCTCCTATGTATTTACACTTTTGAAGATAAATTTTCGAGTAAAAAATGATAGTTAACTTGCCGCCAAAAACACATGTATGATTATTTTTTTATTTCATAGCTACAAAATAAGTTGCGGCTGGTTTATAATAGATTAAGTGGCTCCAAGCGCTAAAGCTCCGGTTCAAAAGTTTAGGGCCACTTTTTAGTTCAGAAATCCGCAACGCTAGATGACGCTGTTCAAAAAAATTATTGCTCTTATTACAGTAATGTCGTATAAACAATTATAAACCAGCCGCAATTAATTTCGTTAGTATAAAATAAAAAGTTAACGTTATTTGTTTTATTTGCGGCAAGTTTGCAATCTATCTTTTACCCGAAAGTATAAATATGTAGGAGGTCGATATTCGGGTAGAAAATAAATTATAAACTTGCCTCAAGTATTACAAATAACGTTTACTTTATATATTGTACTAACTAAATTAATTGCGGCTGGTTTATAATTGATTATATGACACTACTGTAATAAGTAGTAGTAATTACTAGTAGTAATTTTTTTGAACAACGCCATCTAGCGTTGCAAATTTTCTGAACTAAAAAGTGGCCCTAGAATTCTGAAGGAGAGCTTTAGCGCTTAGAGACACTTAGTCTATTATAAACCAGCCGCAACTCGTATTGTAGCTATAAAATGAAAAAATAATTATACATGTGTTTTTGGCGGCAAGTTAACAATCTATTTTCTACCAAAAAATTGACCTCCTATGTATTTATACTTTTGAAGATTAATTTTCGAGTAAAAGATAGATTGTTAACTTGCCGCCAAAAACACACGTATAATTATTTTTTTATTTTATAGCAACAAAATAAGTTGCGGCTGGTTTATAATAGGCAAAGTGGCTCTAAGCGCTAAAGCTCTGGTTCAAAAGTTTAGGGCCACTTTTTAGTTCAGAAATCCGCAACGCTAGATGGCGCTAAAAAAATTTTTACTCTTATCACAGTAGGGTCGTGTAATAAATTATAAACCAGCCGCAATTAATTTTGTTAGTACAAAATAAAAAGTTAACGTTATTTGTACTATTTGCGGCAAGTTTGCAATTTATCATTTACCCGAAAATCGACCTTCAAAAGTATAGAAATTCTACTTATATGCTTTAGTAACTCTCATATTTTGTGACAAGAAGCTGGAAAAATTCTGCTGGGAGAAAATACTTACGTAAAATATATAAATATACAGGTTATACATGCTCCGAATTTTATTTTACATTGCTGTAATCTCGTAACCTCTAAGTAATATTGGAACAATAACTTCCGTTTTTTCTTTTGTACCGCGCGCTAATGCCACTGCACTTACTTGAACCGAGTATTAAGGGTTAAAAGAGTAAAAGTTTTTATTTATTAATGATTTAGTCTGAATTATAATGGATGAAACTTGTAGTATTGATGATTACACAATAAAATTAGATGATTTAACAGGCAAACAATTAAGTGTTCATCTCTTCAGCAATGTGCAAAATATCGAGGAAATTCACGAAAAACTTATGACAAAGGAATTGGCATGTTGCATCATTAAAGCGCAATTAGTTTTGGATCCTTTTCAAATTGCTGTGGCTGCAAATAAAGCTGCTCTGAATGAAAAGTACAAACAACTGATTACAAGAACTTTGTACACAGAAGTTATATATTGTTTATCAACTTCGAAAAATATATCACAGTCTTTGACTACGTTTGGAATCTCTAATGAAGTTAAAGACATTGTGGTTGTGCAGATTTATGATACTAGTGAAAAAAAAGCTCTAGAGAAGCTTATTGACAGTGTCAAAGGTCAAAGAGTGCCCGTGTCCAAACTGCCCGAGTTTTCTAATGTTGATTTAATCAAAAAGACTTACAAAATTGACAATGAAGAGTTAAAGGTATCTAGCTTGTTAGATTCTGTAGTTAGTAGAATAAGTGATAAAATTTCAAAGTGAATATGTTTACAGCTGATACTAATATAAGTTGAAAAGGTGTTTTATCAATAAAAAACGTGTCAAATTGAAAATTTTTTTATTTGCTTCCATTGTTACCTACATGTTCATAGTATTATTAAATTACATTGGAAGGTCGCATTAACCTTGCATTTTGTGATATCCCACTTTTGTATGAGATGCCTTTCTTTTCCTCTCATATCACAGTTTTAATTTTTTCTTCATGTAGTGCTATTGTATTTTATTTTCATAAAAATTGCAATAAGAACGTTGAGTGGCTAGTTACAATAATCAGTCATTATTGAATGCATTCCTCTAGGCTGCTTTATGATCTCTTTAAACGTCTTGATATCAATTTATTAAAAAATTTAGATTGGCATTCTAAAATAAATTTTGTTTTATAAGATTTTATCACACCAAATGTTTTAGGTAAATTTTTTTGCTGCGATCTGCACAATAATTACCTCGGTAATCTACATATATCGCAAATATCAATTTCTGCTCGATTGAGAAAAGTGCAGTGTGAACAAGTCCAACTACTACCGGCAGTTCCTATGCCCACTGATCCAGTACTTGAAGAACGTGGTAAGTTGTTTTCAAAAGTTGCGTGTCTATGCGACGGTCCAGATTGTGATGTTGCTGATATAAGTTGTTCAACAGTTGCCCAATGCTCAGACCGAGCCCATTCATCAGCTTTTTGACGGTCACCAGTACGAATAGCTTCCAATAATGCAGCCATGTGATTCTAAAATGTAACAATATAAAATTATAACTTTCAAGAATACTACTAAAGCAATTTAAAATTTACCTTTAAAGGGAGCATATCCATGCAAGCAATAAATAATAGCAGATGAAAATCTGACACAGCTTCAAGGAACTGATCAGGATTAAATTGCTGCATATAAGTGCACAAGGAACTGAACTCTTGGAATTGACCATCTATCAACCTGCACAAAAATTGAAGTGATGTTATCAATGATTAGTACTTTTGTAAATCATTAATTAAATTTTGATAATTTACCTGTTTTCTACAGGAAAGGGTGTAATATTGTCTTTAGCGTAGAACGTGAACAATGGCGTTATAGGTGTGGATGTTGGGACATCAACAAGTAAGTACTCAACTGGTAATGGTCTGGCCAATCTTGAGACTTCATTGCCATAGGTATCTTTTTCCTTAAACAGAAGCGGATTGTGAATTATGCAAAACAATCATAACAAAATGTTCAATTAAATCCAATTATATATACTTTAATGAACTTTTAAAACTCGTAAGACATAAACAACTAATTAATCCAATGTTACTTCGTGCGTCCTAACTTTTGTGTATTAAAGAATATAAATCACCGAATCTTATTGTAAAGTAACCTAAACGTAAGACATAAATTTCGAGCAAGTTATAAATGTACTTAGGATAAACAAAATCACGAGTTTATTCTAGCCATCCTGCACCTTGAGGCTCAACCATGCATGTAGTAAGTATTAAGTTCATCATCAGCATCCCGATATGCACCATATTACCCTTATGGACATCGATAGATGGGTATTACAATGAGGAATTTGAATTTTGCGCGAATCATTAATCATTGCTATAGTTTTGCACACGCTTTAACGCCCCCTACCGACCAAAAATGAACCAACTGAAAATGTATTTTGGTGGGAAGTGGAAAATTGACTAACAACATTTTATTTATTGTAGTCTAGTTTGCAAACGAATGTTGTACACATTAATACAACAGATATAGTTCAGTGTCGAGTGACGTTTAACGAAGACAAAAGAGAGGCAAAAAGAGAAAAGTTGAAGAGATCCGGCCTGGTTGCGGCTTGCGATAGCTCACGTGAGCAAGTATAGGAGAGAAAGAGAAACGCCATTGTCCATTAGCAAGCGTGTTGCGGGTTGCGGGTACTGCGGGTGCGGGGGAAAACGAAGAGCTCGACAGTCGGCAACTCGGCACGTCACCCCAAGCTTCTGTGTATCCCAAGTATCCCAACTAACACTTGCAGGTATATATTTGGGATTTACATTTGAATAAGAGAGAGCTATAGTTAATCTCTCTTTTTTCCTTATGTTCCCGGTTGTTGTATAGCGCTCTGCCCATTGCAATTTTGCAACCAAGTGTTTTGCACAGTGGAGAAGTTGGACCCTCCTTCCCCACCCCACCCGGACTCCGATCACGGACAAGTTACATATACGCAAAGTGACTTGCATGCGGCGGCAAGTCTTTAACATCGGCAGTGAAGAGAGGTGAAGTGCGAGACGGGTGCGTGACTTTCGTTGCTGATCTGATCAGTGTGTGTACTGTGTGCTTAATAAGCGCATACAACTACGCTACGCGCGCCCGTCCGTCTAAAACTCCGAACCGTCTTAATTGCGTCCTATAGTGCTGGTTTTCTGGGTAATACTCAAACCCAACGAGCAAAGAAGAGTATACTTACACCTACTCGTATATCTACGACGGGCAAACTTCAAGGGAACAACCGGGAAAAAAACAATACTGCACTCTCATTTGTAAGCAGCGGCGGCAGTTGTGCATTTCTCTCTTGGTCTGCAGTGCAGAGCAGTTGTGTAGTGCAGTGTTCTTCTACTGTTCCGATTGTACGAACGAGGGAAGGAAAATAACAGAGCGGTGGTGGTGCTCTGGTGGTGTACGGTGCGCGTCGAGTGCCGTCGCCGCAGCTCGCCATGCCAGTAGCAGTGGTTAGTGTTATTGATTGTTGTTGATGATGATAGTTTATCCCGTTTGAATGCGTTCGTCGTCTGTATACTCTTTCAACTTCACGCTCCATGGTTCGCGCGTCATTTTGCACGTATTCGGCAAGGAAATTCACGAGGTGAAGGAGGCGGTCCCGCGGTCGTCGTGTACACATGCACATAAATATATAAATTGTATATGTATAAACGGGCGTTGGTGTGCGTAGGAACGAGTATAGATGTGTCGCGCGAACGCGCGAGCTGCAGTAAACGGAAAAAATAAAAAAAAGCTAGTCTACTTGGAAGCAAGGGATTAAAAGGTGGCAAAGGTCAAAGCATCTCTTTCCCCCGAAAATGTGATTTTGGTGCTTTATTGGCTGTTTCTAGTGAACTTTCACTAAGTTCGTTCTCTCCTTGATCCAGACCCATGGGTTTGTTTATTCTTGTTCAGCTTTTCGTTTTACCTTGAAAACCCTTAACATCGGACTGCGATGAGGTCGTTTTATTTATTTATTTACGTTTTTGTACATCAAAATGCAGTCGGCATAAACGTGTTCTCCTTTCAACTCTATCTTTGCAAGTTTGCAGACAGAATGCTAATGTCAAGCATACTGTCAGATACATTATTCGCCCGCGAGTATTTTGACCGTCAAAAACGAATGATTTCAATTTTTCACAAGGAATATTTTTTTAGAGAACCCAGTCGCTGGTTTTGGCTTTCATAAGATGTAGAAACGCATGAATTTTGTAAAAAGTAGGTTAGCGTCTTCCACTTGTGATTCATGAGTGTGGATTTTCAATAAAAATATTGAGGTGTTGATACAGGAATATTTTGGCTATAGATAAGCGATTATAATTTAATTGATCAGCCAGTATTGTAACCCATTATCAGTCACTCATCAAATTTTAATCGATCAATCACATTTATGGATACAGTTATACTATTGATACTAATACCTAATGAGGAACAGAGAGTTTGTTGCTAAACAATACTTATGACATAGCAATAACTTTAAGAGACATCTTTGAATACGTGGTATAAGTCTTGTATGTACAAACGTATAAATTATAAAATAATACTAATCACAGTTTTATATAAAAAAGGGGGCTTGTGTTAAGTAAAGAAAAATCCTAAAGGGTCATTTAAAAGTCTGAAAGTTGGTGAAGATTGAAATGAAGTTTCCTACTACCTTGTAAAAAGAGCGTCAAGCCCCCTTGTCGGTAATAAACATAAATGATTTCTAATAACTTGGCAATTTATGGTAAAAAAATATACGAGTACCCTAATTACATTTGAAGAGTCAATCTTGACACGCTTGCAACAGTCCTTTTATTCATTCAGACGTGAGCCCGCGCACCCATAGAGATCGTAACCATCGTGAGTAAACCGTCACAAATGACCGTCACGCCGACGTGGTGTGGTGGTGTAAGCGCCGTATTTATATAGGTATAGTTGAACGCGCGGGTTGGAAAAAGATAGCGTACAAACGGAGCACACGGAGTCACGATGTAGAGAGCGCGAGCGCGCTTCGGAGAGAAAGAAAAGTGCGAACGAACAAGCGGACGGACGGAGAGCGGAAGGAAAGCTTATACTCGCGGCTCCCGACAGTCCCGACCCGACCAACAGTTGTCGCGAGGACTGTGGTGCAGAGTAGCGGGTTGGGGACGCGGCGCGCGCCGACGACGACGACGTTCGAGAGGTAGAGTGTGCTGTGCAGGGTCGTGTGTGGTGAACAACATTATGTGTGTGCGTGTTAGAGAAAGGCAGAAATATTGATGTGTGGTAGTAGCATCCAAGTATGAATCTACGTGTATGTGTACATAGGTTGAACTTCCAACACGTCATTTAGCGGCTGCCAAAGCAGTTGCTGCAGCATCATCGCCAGAGTGTTCGGTGTATACCCCTCTACCTTGGGTTGTGCAGCAACGTAGGAGAGGCATCTTCCCGAGTCTCTTTCTCAGAAACGCGGGCCAGCACTCTGCTCTCTTTCTCTCACGGTTTTCTATCTCTTTCTGTCTCTTGGGATTACATGCTCCGAGAAGAGAGAGCAGAGAGCCCGTCCATTCCAAGGCCACAACATTGTCAGTAAATCGTTGCGAGAGGACCGAGTTCAGCACGACTAGCACAGCTGTAGTTTTTTTTTCCTTTTTAACAACACACTTTCGTACCGTGAGCTGTTGTTGCTGTACTTTCTGACCGATGGCTGGAGCAAGAACCGCGAACGCGTGAAGAAACGTCGCCGAGTAAACTTATAAGCAGCAATAGCCAGCAGTGCAGGGCGCGCGCGCGCTCTGCTCATGCGGACTGTACTCTCGCCGTGTCGACGACGAGCGGTGTTACACCATGTACACGAAGGAGAAAGAGCCGATGCTTGCGGTAAAAAATTTTCTCGCGGTAGATACTTACTTTTTTTTTTTTTTTTTTTTTTTACTGGCTGCGCAAGAGAGCTGCTGCTCGGTCGTTCGTTCTTTCGAATATCATTTATATTCTCATAAAAAGCATATTACACCATCGTACGTGTACGCGCGTGAGTGTTTAGCAGAGTACCGAGTTGGAGGGGAAAACAGCAGCCGCCACCGCTGCTGGTGGTGCTCCAAATGTGTGTGTGTGTTTTGTGTACAAGGATACGCGCGCGTGTATTATTTTTATTTATCTATGCCTATAGCTATATACGTGCGTTCGTGTGTGAAACGCGTGTAGGATTCGCAAGCCTTCCCGCGCGTACTTTCAAGTCTGCATACTTTTTTTTCTTCTTCCTCCGACGAAAAATACTATAACCGAGCTATACCCACACTCTGCTCGTGGCGCTGTTGAAGCGAGACGGATGCTGATTGTGTTAAAATGTTACGTGTGTACGTTGTACTTATAAAACAGCAATAGCCGCTGGAGTAAAGAGGCGATGCTGATAAGAGCACAGCGACGTACACACGTACACATTGTTATCGAATGTGTGTGAATCCATTCATACATATATATTTACAGCAACGCGACGGCATCAGCGAGAGTATGTCCACGAATCGGGACACGCTATTATCGGTTTTTCGCTTCGCGATGATCGGACGGCAGCCGGTAGAGCGTTAAAGTGTTATGTGCTCGTTTTTTTTACTACAGATCCAAAACACACATGGTCCAATACATGTACAATGTTGCACCTGCGATCCTCACCCTCGATTTACAACACTTCTCCCGTTTCTCCCTTTTTTTTGTGTTTCTCCGGTTTACAGTGTACGTGTACACATACATGCGCAAGAAGAGAAAAAGAACCAGAGGAGAGAGAGAAAGCAGATGGAGCAGCACACATCGATTTTTTATCTTTCTTTCGCAGTGCCGGCATTCTCTTTCGTGTCTCTGTACCATACGTGTGTGTGTGGATGCGACGCTGAAGAAAGCTAATATTATAATATTTAAGACAAAGAACACCGAGAGAAAGAGGAGAACCAGAGAGAACAGTGCGTTTTGGTGCACATACCGTGTGGCGCAGTAAATCGGCAAAGCCGTGCAATTTTGGCGGGATTCCCCGGCGCATGCGTCTGCTGCGAAACTCTCATTTCTCTCCCTCATCGGTTGCACATTTTTGTCTCTTCTCTCTCTCTCTCTCTCTGCATTGTTGTGTATACTCTCAAAATGTCATCCCCTAGTCCATATGTGTACATAAAATCGTTATTATTCCTTACGCTATTTTGGGTCCCTTATTTCGGAGTTCTCTGTGGAGAATCCGCATAGCACTAGGCTGGTTCTTTTTCAAAACTGCACAAAAAGTGCATACAGTCGCTTGTCAACGCAATTCATGCTCCGTTATTTTGGAGCACGGAAGACTCCGACATTCAAGCGTTTTACTCTTAAGAACGTCACCTCGTGCGTGCATCCCCGCGCCGTATTATGATTATGTATATATGTGTTTGCCCAACAACAACGTTGCAGCACTGTTGAAGCAGTTAGCGACACGACATAGGAGAGGGGCTTGATGAAAGAAAGATGAAGGAAAAAAAAAAAACGAAAGAAATTATGAAATTAGTGTGTTCCGAAATCTTTGCTGGCCAGTTACTTGTTAACTGTTCCCTCCACCGTACCTTTCAACTTGCACAAGCGACAACGTCTTTTCGCTCTCGTTCGGCTTCTGAACGTTCGTATAACACGCGCACGTGAACGCTTTCTTTCTCCCCCTTCTCTCCGTATTTTTCCCGGCGATTGATTATTTCGCGCTTGACAGTGAGTACGTGTAAGAAAGAGTTGTGTTGGTTGCTTTTTTTTTTTTTTTTTTTTTGTGACGCAGCGTTTTTCTGCAAAGAAAGATTTGAACATACGTATAGCGCTTCTTTGACACGTTCAGAAGAAAAATTTGTGTTATTTGTGAATAATTACAATATTTATCACACTAGGTGTTGACTCAAATGTTTCACGTCAAATTATAGGCATGAAATGGAATCTACGTATTCAATAAACTACTGAATCATCAGAGATGCGCTGTATGTGTTTTAAACCAACAATAAAAGAAAACAAGAAAAAATCATCGACTAATAAAGTATTTGTCTTTGTTTTTTTTTTTTTTTTTTTCAACATGTCAACTACAGATGCTGGATCCAAACGTTTTTTCGGACCTAGAGGAGCTGACGCTTTGCAGTTTCTGCAAACAAAAGTACAATGATACAGACCAGTGTCCGAAGTACCTCAGCTGCAAGCATTACTTTTGTCTGCGCTGCATCGAGACGAACCTATTGAAGGGCCGCGAGCTCTTCTGCGCTCACTGTTGGAAGAGAACAGAGCTGGGAGACCAGGGACCCGATGCCTTGCCGACTTACACGTCTCTCCTAACGTTAGCCAATAATTTCTCGCACCTCAAAATTAATCAGAACAATGTCGTCGTACCCCCCAAGCCCAACGATAAAGAGAGAAAGGTAAAGCCAATGAACGATACTTCTTCCATACTTTTTTTTTTTTTACAAACACTACTTTGACGACAACAGCATTTAATCGAAACTATTTGCCAAGTATGCCTATTGCGGCTAATTGGCGACTGGTAATCGTGTGACGAAATACGAATATTTCATTACTTTATCCATATTACGCGGTATGTCGAGCTAATGAAATAATCTGTATTCTAAACTTTATGTAAATTACCGAATAAATTACCATCTACGAGTATTGTCGTTCAAACCAGTCGTTTTGTAATATTTTCAATACACGCTTGAATACAAAAATCGACAAAACAACGTTATCAAATAAGCGCGGTAAAATAAAAAAAATAAAAAATTAAGACGAACCAAGTCTCGATCGGATCTGATGCAGGGCATTTTCTACCTGATTACACAATTTTCTCTAATTTCATATGCAAGAATGCACATATACGCACACACTCATGCAATACGTAAGAGGGGAGTAGCGAAAAAAAAAAACTTGTCACATAGTTAGATGTAATGCTACAAGTGCCGAAGCCATACTTTGCTCGAGTGAGAGAAGGAGAGCGCACAAACAGTCTTTCGTGCGAAGGCAATGAGATTACGCGCTGTTTAAGGTCAGCAGGACTTTTGCTCTCTCTTTCTCTCCCTCGGTTCGCGGTAAACGAAGTTTTTCCCACAATAAAGGATACTTATAAGCGCATCGAAGCTGGATTGTACTTTTAAATGGTATATATTATATCGTTTTCCCGTGTATTTGTGTTTGCAGAGCGAGAATTGCCATACCCACGGAATGCCACTCGCGCTCTGGTGCGGGACTTGTTGCACCGCGCTGTGTCGGGCGTGCGCGACGCCGCAGGAGCATCCCGGACACCAGATCAAATCACAGACTGATGCCAAAGAACAACTCATGTCAGATGTGAGTATACCATAGTTATTTTCAACTCTTTTAAATGCCTCTGCCTGGCTACAAGAGGATTACAACAAAGTAAACCCATTAGTTCTGCCGTAAGAACAAATGGGGATTACGTGAAACGTTGACAGCGCGGAAACGCTGAGTGCTTGAGTTGTGATGATTTAATTGTTTTTTCTTTTTTTCTCTGTCTCGTTTGTCCAGGTTCAATCAGAATTAGTGTCAATGGGTAAGCTGTCGGCGGAGATCCAGCGGTTGGCGATACAGCAGCGCGAGTTTCTCATAAAGGTCCTCGAGGCATGCGTGACCCTGAAGACCCACGTTGAGACTGACCTGCAGAACGGCTGGAGCCACATTCCGGAGGTGACGGACGCGCGTGAGACCTTCGGCAAAGCGAAAACCTCCCTCCAAATGTCCGATGGCCCAAGCGACATTTACAGCCTACACACCGAGCTCATCGTCGAGAAGCAGAGGCTACACACCAAGTACCAAGAAATGATGCTGCAGTGCCAGCTCGACGACCTGATCGGCAACTCTGGCGTCGTATTCGATTTCGCGCTGCTCAAACAAGCCGTAGCGGGCATCCATTCAGGCGAGCCCATCGTCGCGCAGCAACCGGGTAACGGTGGCCGGCTGCCCAATCACCTCGCTGCCTCGCAGAATCCCATCCTTTTCCTCGCTAACTATTGCATGTCCCAGCTGTACTCGAGGCACGTCGTTAGCAAACAACAGCTCCAGAACGGTTCAATTGAGTACCACATGCCGGCCCAGGTGGCCACGGTTCACGTAGCTCCGGCGGCACCGGTTCCGCCGCCCCAGCCCCCTCAGCCACCTCAGCCACAGCAGCAGCCCCAGCAGCAACCTCCGCCGCAGCAGCAGCAATTGCTGATTCCTCCGGGCTCTCCCTCCGTCGTGAAGCCGAGCGTGGTAGTTGCGCCGCCGCCAAATGCCATACTCCAGCAGAACGCGACGGGCTTTCTGAGCGCAGCCGAGGCCGCGGCCGCGGCAGCAGCGAACGCTGCCGGGAACGCAGGCCTCGTGCAAGTCCAGCAGGCGCCGGCGAACCTGCGTGGCCCCTCTAATTCGTACCCGTTGTACTACTTCAACATCGAGGTGAACGGCTCACCACACGGTCGTATCGTCATCGAAGTGCGGCCTGACGTTGCGCCCAAGATGGTGAAGAACTTTAGCATGCTGGCCACGGGCGAGATCGGGGTGGGTTACAAGGGCTGCACAATTTTCCAGTGTTGGGAGGGTGAGAGCGTGATCACGGGGGACTTTGAGCTGAACAATGGTCGAGGAGGAAGGAGCATTTTCGAGGATGGCTATTTCATGCCCGACGATACCAAGTTTCCCGCAGTGAGGGGTGCCGTAGGCATGAGACGCACCCAGAAGCGCCACGACAACCTCGGCATGGTCGGCTCGCAGTTCCGTATTATCCTGCAAGAGATGCGCGGCTTCACTGGTATTTTCGGCCACGTGGTGGAGGGCCTCGATCTCGTTGAAAAGATCTCGACCTTCGGTGATCAAACCGGCAAACCCACCAAGACCATCCTCATCACCAAGTGTGGCAAACTGTAACGAATGCCCGCAGATGACGCCTTCTTCTCCCCCAGCGACTAATGTACGGGGCAAGTCGTTCGTGCTCCATCTTCTTTTTCACCCCCTCCTGCTACTCTATTAGCTACGATATTTTCCCCTTTTTTTCGTACGGGAAACCACGATCAATACACGATTGCACATAAACGTTTGTACACGAGGCGATTTTTTTTTATGAAGATGATTTTTTGCGATTGCGATACCGATATAACGACTATGATGATGGTGGTGATGATGATGATGATGATGATATAGTGATATACTGATGATAATGACGATGACGACGACGACGAACGATAACCATGATGATGATGATATTGGTGATAATTAAGATGATTTAAAAAATGATGTTTTTCCCTAAAATTATTATAACTATGTGTAATCATCGCGCGCCGTATTTGTCAAATTATGATAATAGTTATTATTATTATTGTCGATTGGGAGAAAGTCCATTTTTTTGTCGATAAATAGGGGAAACCTTCATATTATTAACGTCCGCGGGTACTTGAACGTTTAGAGTCTCTGTTAAAGAGGTTGCTAAAAAAAATTATTTTTAAAACGTGAACGAGTTTAACAAAAAATAAAAAATATGATGATAAATATTGAGAGATATCGGAAAAATCGGCGATTATGCGGAAACGTAATTATTGAGAAAACGATAATAGATGACAAATATCGATATTTTCCTAACGAAAGCGAGTCGAGCTATCTATTGAAAAATATTAAACAAATACACAAACGTAAGCGCATATATTAAACGCATATACATACACTTATAAAGTGTTGAAAATAAAGATGGGAAACAAAACTTCTTGTCTGAACTCGCGAGCGACGCGATAGATTTTTTGAACCGATGCATATACACGTACCTCAGATTGATGCGACTCCTATAGTTAGCAAAATTGAATACGGTAATGAAAATTGTTTTAGCAGATGACGACGCGACGATTAAGAGATAAATAATAATAATAAAANCTTGAAAGTTTTAACGCTGTTAATTGTGTATCTGTGTATCGCGCGCGCGCTTTACAAAATTCATAAAAAATAAAAGCTAAGCATTAAGCTCTGAAGTTTATTTTCGCTATGGTATGTATATATTGGAATTATATACACGCGTATATACACGTAATAGTTGAAATGTAACTTGATCAAGTTAAGAAGCGAGTAAAAAAATATTAAAATAATATTAAAAATCGAATGTGGTGCAGACATAAGTACCTTTTGTCACTTTAGTGATGACACTTTGTAAATGCTTCTTGATGTTACGGAAACAACATCACAGAACATCGATATAAACAAAAATTTCGTAAATCTTTATTTCCGTCTTTGAAATAGGTCGTAAAAACTCGCAATTATACGAATAAATTTTTTTTCATGCAATATGTGTAATGAATGCGTTCATGATTATTAACGCATATACTCGATTTACTTTTTTTTATTTCGCAATTTAATTTAAGAATTTCCTTATTCTTTGTTACGTGTAATAATTTTTCGTTTGTATTTACTTATAAATCGTAAATGGAAAAATAAAACGAAATTGAAATGATGAAAAAGTAAAAAAATTGTGTATTTATACTGTTAAAAACATATATGACTATGATCAAATTCAAAGTGATGAAAGCACATTTTGTCTGATATGGTACTTGTAATGTTTCAAAACATATGTGTAAAAAAAAAAAAAAAAAAAAAAACGCTATCCATAGAAGTTACTTGTTAGCCACGATATTTGCAGAGTGTGGGGAATTTATTAAGAATTATTAAGAAAGAAAAATTACTGTTGTAAATGAAGTAACAAAAAATATATATACACGGGGGAACGATCAACAGCACACGCGTATATATAAATATATACACATATATCATACATATATTTTTAGACAGGACTTGTATGTTTTTTGGCCGAAGAATGCAACCGCGTGTGGCTCAGCGTAGAGTCCGAGGAGTTAAAAGAAAAAAAAAAAAAAAAAAAAGTAAAGAAGCTCGTGTATCCTTCCAGAGGCAAGACGTGGATTGAGAGACACCGCCAAGGGAGCACATACAAAACAAATATTGTATATTAAATGTGATCATCGCGCAGCGAAATAGTGCGTTAATACTTAGGTAGACGAAGAATACGAGCATTATACTCGACGAACATTATATTTAGAGGAAAAAAAATAATAAACAACTGAAAAACACGATGTATGTACCCTACCGATCAAGCTCTCGATCTACTTTTGCTCTCCAATTTACACTAGCGAGCCTTCAACGTTATTAAAACCGCGTATATAAAGTTGATTAAATGAAAATAAATATATAAAATAAAATGAAAAAAAAAAAAAAAAAAAAAAAAAAACGATAAACGATAAACGCGACGACGGTAAATAAATACAAGTTTTGTGGATCTCATAACGCGAATGATCGAGAAAAAAAGAGAAAGGCTACGTATTTGTATGTGATGAGAAAATTTTGCCAGTAAATAATTGTCGTGAGCAAAAGTTAGGCCTAAACGATGTAACGTAACAAGTTGAAATATCGAAAATACAAAACGAAAGAAAATATACCTGTACGACGTCCGCGTTTTTTTCTCCCCAGCAAATGAATATTAAATCGATGATCTTTTTAGATGATTTTGAAAAGACAAATAAAATTAATTGAACGACAAACAAATATATCGTCGTGTGTCTTATTTAGGGTGCATGTTCTTTTACGCGAGTGTGTCCAGGAGTTCTAATGTAGAATATTTTTAGGTGTGAGCGACGTAAAAACATAGGTACACGTATGTATACACAAAGGAGATCTACGTGAGATATATAATTATATCTCGATTACGCGCGAAGCCTCTCCTTGTCTTTGTAGTTGAATAGAAAAAAGCGTTTTGTGGGAATGATGATGACGATAACGATTTTTTATAATTTTTTTTTTTGGGAATTAAGATTAATCACTTACACGGGCAAGGGATTGTAATGAAAAAATTTTTTTTCTCACCTTTGGGAATGTTAAAATAAAATGTTGAGAAAAAAAAGTGTATTGAATGATAATTATAATCATAATAATATTAAAAATAATGCAGACGCACGTGTACTAAGTCTGTGTATTTAACGGAATCATTCCTCGATGCTGTATATCGAAATAAATATAATATACTACGACTATCTAATGCGTAATGTGCTAATCATTTGTAAAATCTTCGTGAAAACCCATCGTTGCTGTAAAATTACCACGAAACATGGTTTGAAAAGAAAAAAGATTTAAAACAATATTGTACAAGTATAAAAAGATACGTGTGGAAAAGAAATCGAAAGCGTTAATGAAAACTATATAATAATAAAAAAAAGTAAAGATTTGAGGAATATGAAAAAAAAAAAAAAGTTTTGCCACAACACATGTTTGCCACGTTTTAGGGTGACAATTATACAAACAATGAGAGAGATAAAGCAAGACAGATACTACTGCTGCACTAAAACTAACTGCTGCGTTTCCGCAGAACAAGCGTTCGAACGATTGTAAACTATTTAAGCGATAAAAAAAGAAAAAAAAAAAAAAAAAAAAAAATTAAATAACAGCGCGAGCCACCTTAAATTGAGAAGAGCATACACGTACTCGTAAGCACGTAATAGCGTCCAGAGAGGTGAAATTGTCGTCGGAATAAGAAACGACCCTTCCGAGCGATCGTAAAAGACACGCCAGCCGAGTCTCTCTTTCACGATAAATATACAAATAAAAAAAAAAGAAAGAGAGAGAGAAACATAACTTCTTTCGTCGTGTTTTTTTTTTCGAATAAAAAAAATGAATACACTCGTAAATGAAAAGGAGAGCTAGTACTGTGTCAGCCACTGTCCGATAGAGAAAATCGATCGCGTTTTCCCGTGCAACATTCCGTAAGATAGTCTTCCAATAAAATCTAAGTTTGAAAAAATGTTATGAAAATGATAAGAGAGAAACAATACATCACAAGTTTTGCCCAATAGCAGTACTTACGCGCGCCTGAAGACGTTTCTTTCACGATCGCGAATTCGAAAAATAAAATGAATATACGAAGGTGAATTTTTGTAAAGCGAGAGTTTGAAAGTTAATACGCATCTTTAAGGTGGCTCCGTGTTTTTGTAAACGTGAAAAAAAACTTTATCGATATGTACAAGCATATTCTCGTCGAGATTAGCCGTAGGTAAAATTACAAAAAAAAATAAGAGAAAAGAAAAATACAGATCGTCACGAGATAATGCCTTTCACGAAGAAGAAAACCTCATTTCGATGTTGAACTTGAAAGTTTTAACGCTGTTAATTGTGTATCTGTGTATCGCGCGCGCGCTTTACGACCGTACGATCGACGCACGGCTATTACGGAAAAAAATTGTGTCGAATGTAATAAACAAATTAAATAATTAAGTAACAATAAAAAAATAAAGGAAAGAAAAAAAGATGGTTACTAAAAACGACCGAGTGGAAGAGAGTTGAAGAATGAAACGATTGGGTGTTTGTCGCGTTAGTCTAAACGATACTTACTTGTACAAGAGGCGCATGGATATGTAGTATGTATGACATGAATTAAAAGCGAAAAATAACGAAAGATTGTATGAGAAAATTTTTGACAAGCTTTGTTCGGACGATAATTAGTTTCTCTTCTTGATTTTTTCGGTTTTCGTAATGCAAATACACGAAGTAAAAAAAAAAAAAAAAAAAAAATTTGAAAAGAACGACGAAATCTATACATATTGTAACGAATTTGTTCCATGTATTTAAAAACAAACTGACGATTATAAATATATACTATGCAAAAAAATATAAATAACCACGAGAGTTTCTTTATCACAGAGAAAAAAAGTAAAACAAAATAGTTGAAAAAATAAGCGAAACTCCGATAAAGGAGATATACCGGAAGTATAAGCCACCTGTATATATATTTTTATGAAGTTAACGAGGCAACAACGCATAGCTTGTAACAAAATAAACAAATGTGACGCAAATTTCGAAACCGTTTTTTCCCCTCTTACCGAAAAATCGTACACACACACACACACACACACACACACAAAAGTGTAAAAGCGCAAAAAACCAATTCGTCTTTTGAATGGATTGTATATTTAAGTATACAATATATTGTACACACAAACACACCAAAACGAAGCGAAAAAACTGCAAAAAGCTTTATTGTAGACTGTTCTTCTTTTTTCGTTGTAACGAATGACACAAAAAACAAACTTGTTTAATTTTTTTTTACTCTTTAACGAAATGCAAGAGCGATATATTCAAAGGTCTTACATGTTATGTTCTTTTTGTTCCTGACCTAACCGATTTTTGGGTCTACTCCCTGGGCTACAACGCGTGAACGCCTGTGGAGCGCATATGTTTGGTTCGTAATAGTTGTATAATTGCGATTATCAAGTGTACGCTCGTTACCCAAGTTAATGTACTTTTAGATTGTCGATTTTCAGTTATGAATTTATTTCTTCGTGCAAACAATAATTGTCTTGTTTTTTCAATCCTCATCCTAACTCTAGACTTAAGATTTTTTTTCAAAGAGCACTGCTTCGAATTTGCTCAAAGTTACATTAAAACAAGAAAATATTTATCAAAAAAATTTTATTTTTCGGCACTGTGAAATATATAAGATAGTATTTTTCTGTTAAAATAACTTTTTTAAAGCACTACTCAATTAAAAAGCTAATATTTTAATAATTTTTTTATAAATAAATCGAAAATTTAACATATACCATTTACTTTTTTGCAATCGTTAAAAAATACTACATTACTATTCTCATTTCTCAGTTTATAAATGCCGAAAAATATATATACATAACATAAAAGTCTTACCTTGTAATAGACATCTGGAACGTATTGCTTATCAGTTGATTCAATGACGTAGCCCAACTCAGGAATATCTTTCGTTGGCACTAAACAACCATCTCTGACTAGCGCCATACACTGGCTGGTTACTTGATATCCTTCCATATGTACTTGGTTTTTATTGTCACCTTAAAAAATTTAGTATTAAAGAAATTTGTTGTGAAATCATAGTGACAGGCATAAGTTGAAAACAAGATGTAAACTTACCAGTGACACAAATCGTGACTGCCTTTGATCCAAAGAAACCTTTTTGTGAAAAGCGGCAAGGGTTGGGAAGTTTATTTTGTATATGACCAGCCATAATACATTCTTGTGCAGACAAAAAATGACTTTCAATATTTCTCACATGCTTGACCTGAAACAGAATAATTAATCGTTACGAGTTCAAGTTAAAAAGCAGATACAAGCAGATGAAACTCACTGTGCCTTTCTTGATGTCATCAGCAATTAAGTCAGTAAAAATCCATCCAACTTTTTTCAAATTCAAAGATTGAGCTAATTCATCTATCAGAGCTTCTTTCTCATCAGGCAAAAGAACAATAGAGTCCTTTGTACTTTCCTAAGGGTAAGGAATCATTTTCACAATACTTCCAATTTTTACGATGCTGATTGTTTATGACTTTAATGTTAATTTACCTGTGGTGGCTCATATATTGCAGCAACTACGGCTCTTATGCCTAAAGGTACATCAGGATGTATCTCATATCTTCCATATAAGTAACCAATCCGCTGATGTCCAGTTATACGCCAGTAGTTTAAAAACCGCTCGACTAAATTAGCGTTTTCAAACATGACATTATCCACATGTCGGTACGATTGACGATTTAGAGTAATAGCATTCGGCTGACATTTGCTGCATATGCCTTTAGGCCATGGCGGATGATCCTTGCAGCCGCTTTTTATACGACAGCTTATATCTTCTAATTGTAAAAATTTTCCTCTATAAGCAAAAGTTTATTTTATTTAATTAACAAGTTAAAACGTTTTTTGTACAATGATATTTCAAGTTCTCATACCTATCTACACCAGTTGTGAGTTTCCTCAGATACGAGTGAAAAGACATATGCTTAATATTTTGTTCCTTAAGGTATGATTCATCAAAAGGTTCCAATGGTGAACAATGAACACAGCATGCATTTGATCCATGCCGACAGCTGAAATATTTGCATGGATTATAATATGTGTGCATATATATATTTAAAACTTCAACATTAAAATGATTAATAAGCCTACTATTTATCATCTTTTTTCCTTAAAATCTTGCCATCTAGTTTCCAAAGTTGCTGATCAACATCATCTTCAATTGCAGTGGAGAGAAATTTCATAGAGCTGTTGATGGTTTGTTGACCTTGAGATGATTTACTTATACTTGGACTAATATCCATTGGTTCTGTAATCAAACAGTAAAATATCATTTTTTTTAAATACAATTTATTTTAGTACAATAAGAAAACTATATCTAGAATAATCAAACATTTAATGTCTATATTTATCATCATGAGTTGGCAAAAATTTTATGGAGCTAATAGTCAGGTTAAAACTTTGTGAGTGTGATTCCTTCAGAAAAAAATAACTATAATAATAACAAACAATCCTCTACAACAAAATTGAGTTAACTAAGACAAATGTCCATAAAATTTTTCCGTTCATAATTTTTAGGTTACAATAGTTATTTATTTACCACATACCTGAGGACATATCATTGGAGGCACTGCTGGTTCCTGGAACATCCCAAAGCACTGCACCATTAATTGGTGTCAAATACAACATATCTCCATGTTTCAGTCCCACTGCTTGGATAGTTTTACTTCTTGAAGATATAATTTCTTCTTTTTGATTACGTTGTTTATAAAGGCCAAAGCCAAAAGTTCGTAAATCAAATGCATTATAGATCTGTAAAAACCATGTAAGCATTTTAGGTAATTTCTCAAAATTATTTTGAGACGTAATTGTTAGATTATTCAATTACATTTTCGAAAGTCATCAAAGATACTTTTTATCAAAAGAATATGAATGATCTTTAGAGATATAATTTAATTGATAAATAGTTAAAAGCAATGATTTGCAAGTTGTGGTGACTACAAATAATAAATTGCATCAATAACCTCTATAAAATAAAACTTTACAAGTCTACCTCTCAAATGCAACTAAACTATGGTTGATTGGAAAAATTAATTGAGTTATTAACAACTATTAAGAAACTGTTGATGACATTAAACTGTTCAAGAATAAAAAATTATATTTTGTACATTGAAAAACTTTATAACTTTCTAAATGCTAGAAAAAAAGTAGCCTGTTACTCTGTTAAATTTAAATTTTGAAATAAAGCCTAGTATAGCATCATGTATAATTTACAATCAAGAACTAAGTACTTCATCAGCCTGTCACTGCATCAACAACATTGTTTACAAAATTTTTTCTATTCCTCATAATAATAAATTTGATGAACAAAAAAAAAAATTCAGAGCAGGAACGATAGCAGCAATCGTCCAGCTCATGAAAAAATTCAGTGAACAAAGAGAAAACTGCTTTAAAAAATAAAAAAAAGGTATAAATAACAAAACGTTGACTCATACCTTTTCAAAAAGCTGGCTAACAGAGTCAGAAGGATACACCTCGATGCGCTTGGTGCCCTCCGCGGATTGAACACGGAGTATCTGCGAACAATCCTTCTGATTAGCACTCATCCTCGCATCCCTTGATAAGCACAATGATATAAATATATTCCTCTTTTTACTCTCGCGAAAAAAGTCAACTCCGAAACAAAAAGAGCACACACGCACACACACGGCCCGAAAAGTATACGTGCGTTATGTGCCTATCTATATAATATGTGCGCGATTGCGATTATTGCGAACCACCGTCCAAAACAAAGTGAACACTGAACAGAACAGGGAACAGAACAGTGAGTAAGTAGGTAGTGAAGTGAACGTGTAAACACCACGTAAAGTATATAATATACTTAAGTGTTCACTCAAAAGAAAGAAAGATATCCCTCTGTGTACACACTGCACAGCTTTACAGAATCGAACACAAAAAATGTTGAGGTTAGACGGTCCAATGATATGTCAAATGACGCATGATTTTTTGAAGTTTCCAGGAGGTCTGGAAAAACGTGGCCGTCGAGATACGACGAGTTTGGAGTACCTAATCACATGGAAAAGTTGCCAGCTGCAGTCGTGTCTGGGGGGTTAGGGGGGAGGGAGAAGGAAACGATTTGATATAACGGGCTCGAGAGGAGAAGGGGGGGAGAGGCATACACTTGTACGTACACGTACCATGCACATACAGCAACAACAATGACAGTGACCCACTACTAAGTACTTAGTGATTTTAGGTTTCGGAGTCGCGTTTTCACCATCATAGGTAGGTATATTGTCAGGCATCACCGTTGAGATGCGAGAGCAGACTTTTACATTATTCGCTCTGCCTTATTTTGATGATTGGATTATTAGAGATATTTTTAAGATACGTGTTGAGAGAATGCACGTAAAATGATATGGGGATCGGTTTACAAAAAACGGGACCAACTTACGTTTGACATATCGCCGGTGAGGCTCGAGCTGCATCAGCATCAGCTGTTCTTCCTTGTCACCCTCTCTCTTGTTTTGGTACTTTTTGGCAATTGATGTCACTATACTTGTGCGCGTGTGTGCTGGCAACGGGACAAATGTCCAAAATGTCCCTAGTCCCAAATAACTAATTTTATTGGATACGTGAGTACTTACCCCTCCACAGGAACAATTTTAAATTAATTTCCACCTAGTAGAATCTCATTCATTCCAATAGAGTGGAAAATTTAATCTTTTGGACTTTTTAAATCAAATTTTGTAAAACGCTGTCCATGTTTTTATATTTTTTTAAATTACTTATCGCTTTTACGCAAATAACGCGTCAATATACAATTTTACGTTTGAGCGTAAGTTTTTGGCGCCGGCATATAATATGCGTTCCGTTTGTCCGAAATTAGGGATGATTCAAATTTCACGTACTTATTAGAGCCAAGGATATATTTTTATACCACGGCTAGTCACGTGTCTTTATTTGCAAGATTAAAAACGAAACACGATTGAACAGTCGTATATTGTAACTTTTTTGTACGACTGTATGAAAACTTTGAATAGAGAGCAAGGATTTCATTTCTTTTCCATTTACTTCATCAAAATGATTAAAAAAAGTGTAATGACTTTTAAAAAATGGCCTACGTGTCAATCGTATTACATAAATGTGATGAAGTACAATCGATTGTACTTCATCACAGCATTAACCATCACTGAAGCTTAAAATACACGAGACCAAGTTATAAATAGAAATTTCTTATATTTCCATTACGTTTCCATTATGATTTATGATAAGCTCAGCTCAGTCAAAGCAAGTTTCGAGTTTCGTTGAACGATTAAGTCACAGTTTAGAGGTACTTTGTGTTTATAGATAGGAGAAAGGAGCTCAATACTCCTTAAGTATACGCCATATTTCTATTTGAACTCTTTGTTCATACGCTTAGACCTTGTGGCTATTCAATTCAAGTATTCAAGGTATTTATACATCGCGTTGACAGACACGTGTATAGTAGCCTATTCGTGTGATACACGTGGTTTGCCACTCTAACATGATCTAGCTGTCTTCTTTTAAAATAAAAAATATTTTCTCCTAAAACAAATTACGGAAAGCGGCATTTTTATGGCAAAGTAGATGGAAAACTTGTAAAAAAAACCTTACACACCCTAAAAATGTGAACAAATATGTTTTTTTTTATATACCTAAATAATTTTTTTTTATCTTGGTGCAAAAAAAACTGCTCCTGAGCCTCGATATTAATTAAACCAACTGCAGTGACATATTTGTTCGAAATCTGCGCAAAATATTTAAAGAAATTTTTCGATTTTTCGTACGACATATTGTTAAGAGTTTGAATTTTTGTAGTTGAAAAGCTTGTAAAAAAGGCACTTGGTTATATAAACAGACGAAAATTGGTACAAAAAAAAAAAAAAAAAGGTAAAAAGGGTGAAAGTGAAGAAGAAGAGGGTACACAAGTGTATGATTATTGACATGCAAGTATAGTACAAAGACGTGATTGGTGAGAGAAATAAACGTGAGTAGCGACTGGCGAAATGTATAACATGTACCACAACTATCACCACGTCACGGCAGATTCATTCTAACCTCGCACGGCGCACCAAAAGCAACAAGAGGAAAGCGTTTTCGGGGGGATAAGTACATAGGATCCGAAGATCGTGACAATGGTGAGTTACAGTGTAAATCGTGTCTCAGAAAATCTAGCGGTGCCATTTTTCATTTTTGTCGGTACTTATAATGGTACACATGATACCTTATTTACGTTGCTGTTTGCTTGACGTTTCGCAAAAACTTGCGAAACAGGTGTGGGTCGTACTTATACCTGTGTGTTTTGCATGCAAGAGGGGAGTGACGATTGTATTTTTTGATCAGCTGTAGGTACAATTACATTGGTAAGTTTTTCTTTTTATTGTGTCTATACTCTTTACCAACGTGGTCAAAGTTTTTGTTCGTAAAAACGAGAATTATTGTATTTTACGAGTGTCGGCCGAGAGGGTGTGGGTATATTAGTCTAAATAAAGCTCCCAAAGACGCTTTCACGTGGGCGAAAGACTGCCTCGTCGAACGAAAGCAACACTTTTTTTTTTTTCAAGATGCTACATTATTATTATGATTATTACTATTAAAATGTGTGCACCTAGCTGAACTCGAGCTGAACTTGTGATGACAGTATACCTATTGACAATGCCGACTCCCAACTACCAGCTTGCGTCCGATGCTCTAGGGGTTGCATAGCGACAGGCGCTTCCTTTCTACGTATCGATATATACTTGATGTACTTTATTTTCTTATTGCTCTTGGATTTTCTTTATTTTTTGGGGGAGAATTTCACGAGTTATGACTTATTGACCTTTTGCTTGTTTACGATTCGGTACAGTTTTGCGAGTCGTAAAAAACGTACTTGATGTGTTTTGTTTGGCGGTGTACGTGCTTTGATATAATAGTTGGTGATTTTCATGTCTCTCCATTGGTTTGGTTGTCTTAATCAACAATTTTGCAAACAAATTGAAACGGTGATCGTTCAGCTTTCAAAAGCTCTCGTTTGCTCCATTGTATATAGGTATACGGCGCAAGTAAGTAGTCACATACTGATATGGTCAGACGGCAGTTTATTTGCGTGAAAAAAATGGCACATATCGGAAATCAGTTATACTTTGGTCACGTGATTTTGCAAATAAAATTAGATAACGAAAAAAATATAAATACTTTGCGGAGCTTTCGAAATAAAATTAATTATAGGTGTTGTGTACAAAAACGTGTCTATTTTTACTCGCCCGTCATTTCCTTTTTCGAAAACGATTGTGTAAGCAACGTTGATTTCATAATGATTATTTCATAAATTTTCACATCTTTATCAATAAAATCTCTTTTCCCCAGAAAATTAATTGGCGGAAAAATTTTGTTTCACCACAATTAAATTTTTGTTTTACGAAAATAGCCCAATTTTGTTAGAAAATTGTTTAAAGAAGTGCTTTTTTGATAGTGATTTGATGAAAAAAATGAGCAAACTAAAATGTAGCATTATATTTGGGGAAAAAAAAAACAATAATTCCCTACTCTCAGCATGCAACCCCCATACAAAAATCAAAGTCTCCCCAATGCCATGTAGGAATATAGGTTACTCGCACTAGCTCTCGAAAAGGGATCAACGTACCGTCAGAGAGAGAGAGAGAGAGAGAGAGAGAGAGAGATATATATTTCCGACACACTTGCGATCGTTGCATCTCTTGAAAAAGAAAAACAAACGGACGCACGTACACGCGCATAAACCACGTCGTATCGCTTCCTCTCGAGATCAGCGACGAGTGCACGAGAGTCGCGTGCGTACGCAGATCAGAGGGAGCAGCGCCGAAAGCTCATTCCGGGAGAGCAAGAGAGAGAGAGTCAGCCGAGAGGGCGCCGGGAAAATTTGGCGATCGGTTGCAGTAGCTGCGTTGACCACCTACCGATCGACTGTCTTTTCGCTCCGTTGCTCTTTCGCTATATATATATATATTTTTTTTTTTATTTGCGCGCGCGCGATCGCGTTGTGTACACAACCTTGGCTTGCCGGCCCGGTGCACTCGTCTGATTTTTTCGTTGTTGTTGTTCGATCCACTGTATACGCGCGCTTAATTCATCAGCTGGACATCGGAGGGACCGGCGGAAACTGGCCGATCGTCTGTGATCGCTTGTCAACTGTTGCGCCCTGCAAGTACGTGATCTACTTCGAGTGGGATTTTTTTTTTTTTTTTTTTTTCAATTAGTTTTTACGTAACTCTGTGTGCTTACCTACTTGCATTTTCATGCGCTTTGAGCTTTCAATCGACGGCTCTTTGCGTCGACGCGGTCGTTCACTTACGTAAATGCGAGGGTGGCACCTATCTGTACTTTTTTCTTTTTTGTTTCTTATTGTTTTGACCGTAATTGATGTGATGGCTCAACGGCGTTGTTTTTCTTTCTTCTTGGAATATCTTGTTTTTTTCGTTCCGGGGATTTCTGCCACCACTCGGGAGCTTTGTTTTTTTTTTGTTTATGCTCAAGCTCGAAGATGCACGCAAGTGTTCGCCGATCGTTTTGTTTTTCGTTTTATTTTTGAAAAAGTCTAATAAAAAAATAAAATGGAAGGAGTATGACTTTACTGGACAATGCAACTTTTTTTTAATTTAATTGAAAAAAAAAACAACAAAAAACAAAGAAGAAAAATGATGATCCTATCAAAATATATATAAATAGACAGTCGCAGCACGTAGTTTGTTTTTAACGCGATTAAACAAAAATTTGAAATCGAGCACAATAACAACAAAGCAGGGATATACTTGTTGCCAAACTGAAGTTTAAAATCCTTGGATTCTTCAAGCTTGTATACATACGTGATCACGAGACGTGTAGGTACAACGAAACGATTGCTAATGCAAGAAACGAGTGTTCTCGTAAAATATATTAAAACAAATTGTCCGCACAGCTTGTAGTATAACGAGCCTAAATGAGAATTTCGTGCCTAGCGCGTCGTGTTTTCTCGCTCCTCTCGTCTCGGGTCTTTTCAAAACATAATCCGCAAATCAGTCATTAACTCTTGCTGCTCGTTATTCATTTGGGGCCCCGTGAATCACGCACCCTCGACTCTTTTTTTCCTTTCTTTTTTATTCAAATGCACGCACGCAATGCAACATATATTATTATTATTATTATTATTATGGGTGCATGGAGCGAAATGAGCGCGAAACATTACCAGAGCGTATAATAACAATCATTATATATTACCCCGACACTACGTTACATCCCTATATCCACTCCTCCAGTCCTCGTGTTCGTGCAGTGAGGTATTCGTACCACGAAAATATACCGCACCGCTATTCTACACGTCTCTACTCTGACTTATCTATGTGAGCGACTGTGCTGTTGCCGCGGATATATATATATATATATATACGCACGCGTTTCCAAAATTAAAAGCGATCGCTGGCCTCAGAATTTGCATTTCTGTCCGTCTCTCCTTGCGCGTCTGTTGCCTTTGCCACTACTTAGGTACGCCTAGACAACCGTTTCTCGTCTCAGTGAAGAGGATTTTTTTTTCATAGCTTGACAAAGAAAAAATAAAATTCCTCTCTCTCTCTCTCTCTCTCTCACCTTTAAATGGAGTCGACTCTTCGAGATTTCGCGTTTCCACGGTTTTTCCCACTCCCCGTTACGTAAGAGTTTCCGTGATTGCTGCTCCGGAGTAGAAAAAAAAGTAAGTCGGCCAACCACCTTTTTTCCTTTTTTTCTTTTCAAATTGAAAAATGCAGAGACCTTTTTTTCACCCTTAAAATATTTCCCACGTCAGGAGTACAGGCATTCGGTATGTATATTACCTCATTTATCGCAAACTGTTTTCATCAGTGCTGAATATATACGCGAACGAGGAAGCACGAGCGTGAATGGTTTTATTTAATTTTCGACACGCAGTTCTTACTTGCTTTCGTGAGCGTTAATGTTTTTTTTTTTTTTTTTTTTTTTTTTTTTTTTTTTTTTTTTTTTTTTTTTTTTNTAGGAATATAGGTTACTCGCACTAGCTCTCGAAAAGGGATCAACGTACCGTCAGAGAGAGAGAGAGAGAGAGAGAGAGAGAGAGATATATATTTCCGACACACTTGCGATCGTTGCATCTCTTGAAAAAGAAAAACAAACGGACGCACGTACACGCGCATAAACCACGTCGTATCGCTTCCTCTCGAGATCAGCGACGAGTGCACGAGAGTCGCGTGCGTACGCAGATCAGAGGGAGCAGCGCCGAAAGCTCATTCCGGGAGAGCAAGAGAGAGAGAGTCAGCCGAGAGGGCGCCGGGAAAATTTGGCGATCGGTTGCAGTAGCTGCGTTGACCACCTACCGATCGACTGTCTTTTCGCTCCGTTGCTCTTTCGCTATATATATATATATTTTTTTTTTTATTTGCGCGCGCGCGATCGCGTTGTGTACACAACCTTGGCTTGCCGGCCCGGTGCACTCGTCTGATTTTTTCGTTGTTGTTGTTCGATCCACTGTATACGCGCGCTTAATTCATCAGCTGGACATCGGAGGGACCGGCGGAAACTGGCCGATCGTCTGTGATCGCTTGTCAACTGTTGCGCCCTGCAAGTACGTGATCTACTTCGAGTGGGATTTTTTTTTTTTTTTTTTTTCAGGCGGAAAACATGGACGACGACGAGGGAACGAGCGTCGAGGTGTTCGTCTACGATCTCTCAAGGGGCATGGCTGCAGTTATGTCACACATGCTCATAGGTATGCACATTTCTTCAAGCCTCTACAATTTTACAAATGTTTTCATAGTTATCGAGCTGGCGTGGTAATTTTGTTTAATAAAAAAAGAAAATCATCGGGTCAAATATTGTTATTTGCAAAAAATAAACATCAGTAAAAAAAAAACAACAACAACGACAACTTGAGTTATTCACGACAGTTAGGAGGCATGAGTCGAAAGCGTCAATCGAAACGTTCGCAAAATGTTTCAGTCCTTGTCGATCCGGTCAGTCATCGCCCGTCACCGATCTCTGGTACCTTTCCTCTTTTTGTTTCCATCCCAGCGCGTCATCGCCTTTACGTATACACTCCTCGGGGAGCCACTTTTTCAAAGAGCCCTCGATCCTCCTCTCCGATTTATACGCGCAGCCGCGATCCCTCCCGGCTTATACATTGCGCGGGTCTTCCCCTCGGAACCGCGTGCCAACAGCTCGAAAAGCGGGTACACGCGAGCGCGTTAATTTTAGAGGCCCCGAGCTTTGTCGACTCTTACGGGCTTTAAATTAGAGTCCGCTGCACTATATGCGCGGAGATAAGAGAGCATCAGGTATACATTGACGGCGACCCACACCCATGCTCGCTGAATCCCCACCCCTGTGTTTCCAAAGTCAATTGCAAACATGGAGTTGGCTGTGGCGGCGAAAAATCGCTTTTTTCCTCTCTCCCTCCCAAAGTTATACTTTATCACGTACACTTGGCATAGATGCGGTCGCGGAAGCTCGTGAGAGTGACGATGACGATCGGGCGAAAATAGCCAAAGTGGCCGATGCGCGAAAAAAAAAAAGTGGCCTTCCGAAGTGATCGGTATACAGCGCGGGGGGTTATTTGGCTATTCGTTTGACACTTCTTTATGTTGTTGCTGTGTCGACTCGTGCTCTCTTTTATAAATATGATTTAAATCGAAAAACCGAGATAATGTACCTTCCATTTGAGACGTGATTGTCTTTCCGGGTGCCCGATATACTGCACTACACTGAGATCGTTTATAAGCGTTTCTGTTGTGTATACGTGTGTTTCGTGTTTTTTTTTTTCGCGACAGAATCCATGTGATTTCCAACGTACGCGCGTTGCAAGTGAGATACCGAGCAAGTTATTCACCTCGAGAGCGCGCGATTCTCTACACTTGGGTTTCTATGGTTTCCTGTTGCGAAAATAGCCACCCCGAGGCCCGAAATCGCGAGGTACGTTGCGTTGTCTCGAGTACCTAAACCGCGGAGATGCAAAGTCGATAACACAAACCATTTTTATTACGTGCGCGATTTTTCATCGATTGGGACGTACTTACCTATTTTCGCTCGTCCGTGGAGGCGGTGGATAGATTATATGTATTTCAGGATCTTTGGATAGGGGGGAGGCGAAGTATTTTAATTTTTGCGCAACCACTTTGCCATTTAGTTATTTTTCTAGCTAATAAATCAGAGGCAAAAATATTTTTGGGTTATTGGGTTGTATGGATCTTCATTGTGGCTAATTGGGATTTTTCGTAGCTAAGGAAATTAACATTTTTAACGATTTGTGTCTTTTGAGAGGTGCCCACTTGCTGTCGCTTATTTCATACGCTTAGAAAAATACTGTTAATAATAAAAAAGGCAAATGCAACTTACTTTTCTTTTTTTTATTTATTTTAAGCTTGAAACGTATAGAAAAACTGAAAAAAAAAATTCTTAACATAAAATACTCGTGTTTTGTATCCCCACCGCGATTTACTTCAAAATAAGCCTCGAAACATTATTATAGAACCTCTTCAATAAGTATACGATTATCAAATACAATTGATATTCAACCGGAAATAAGTGTTATTTTTCCGCCCCCCCCCCCCC
>NW_019379534.1:658375-670636 GCF_000648655.2 Copidosoma floridanum | reverse complement strand
CCCCCCCCCCCCCCCAACAATTTCAAGACAGCGCTTTTTTCATTAGTCGTTTGTCGTTGACATATACGTTTAAAACGCCGGAAAATCGTTCGCATTTATTCCCCTAATTCCACCCGCAACCAAACGGATCCTCTCGACAAAATATCGTCATTGCGTTGCTACACGCCCATTTTCCTCAAAAGAACGAGCAGCTCAGCGAAGCCTATCATTCATCCCGCGAGGGTATATAGCACACCTTTCCAATTAACTCGAGCTTTATAACTGTCCACCGTTGCGGTTGCGCCATTGGGAGCACAAAAATAATGACACGCGCATCATAAACTTGGCCCTTTCGCGCTCAATCATCTATAGAAGAAATTAAAAATGATCCTTTACCGAGGAGTCACCTAAAACCATAGTTGCCTTTTAAAATACGATTGTCACACAAAGATATACGAGTGCCGGCCACACGTATGCGCAATGACCGTAATTATTTATGGTACCGTGGAAATGGCACTCGAATGTACAACCACAAAATATACGAGTACTTTTAAGAGACGCTTTACACTCGTACGTGTTTCTTGGAAATCAAATATAAAATTCAGCATTATTTTACGCATTATTGCGACCAGTAGTTCGCAAGACAGACGTATAATCCCGTGTCCCAAGCACCAGATTTGCGATACTCGGGCGACTTCGAGCCCCACGTCACCCGTGCAAGATGGTCCGCGATCGCTTGTTTCGCATCGGCTTTTCCGCGATGTTGCAAGTAGGCCAAGATAAACACACACGGCAGGTAGACATCAGGCCCACGGACAGGTGAGCCGCGCCATTAAACAAAGACGCGAGCTTTCGTCGGGCGCTCCATCTCTCGCTCGGGTTAACGCACCGATCGCCACTGACCGTGAATTCGCGACGCTCGGCGCAGATTACCTGTCTGCTGGCCGAGGGGATTTTTCTCAATATAAATCCCTCTCGATCGTCAAGTTACGTTTTTCGCCGATGGTCCATTGGGGAAACCAAACGCAAATATCGCACGTGAATACGTGCAATCGTCGCAGTAATGATACATTTTGTTCATCCCAAGGCGTGAAGGTGAAGTTAGTTTTCTAAAATAAATCCCGCAGGGCACGGGTTGCAATACGCGGAACACGAGGTTTCGTGAGTGACAGTTCGTTGTACATAATATATGGTATATACCACACGTTCAACTATACGTCATGTATACACTTGTTGGTTTTTCAGGTCGACAATTGGAGGGAATATGGCACACGGCGATCGTCGCCTACGGGCGGGAGTATTTCTTCGGCCCCCAGGGAATACAGAGCGTCAGACCGGTAAGTTTGTATACGTGCTTACAATGGCCCAATTTAAAGGAGCCGGTACAAGTGAAAAACGCACCAATGGCCATGTAAAAATCCTTTTTTTTTTTTTTTTTTATTTCTTGTTATTACGTGTTCGTGGTTGACCCCTCGAAATCGACGTGTTTTTAGATAAAAATGCGATGCTCCCCCGTTTGACGCTACACGAACAGCACGTTAATTTATAGTCTAAGGCCAGAACGATAATCCTCACCTAAATTCCACGCGAGCTCTAAACTATACCGATCTTCGTGAAAAGTCCACGCGGAAATGGAGGAAAACGATCGAGCCCCCACACCGAGCGCTTTCCCCCGGACGCTGGTGCACGTCGCGAAGTTCTTCCCCAGGGGCCGATTGTTTATCCGTCCCACTCCCCCCTTTGACGTATACGTACCACAGAAGCGTGTATATACAGGCGAGATATCGGGCACAGTTAAATTTGGCGCGACCACCCGCCGAAAATAACCCCCGACTCCCGGACTACTCCCGCATTCCAGCTATATAGCTTTCTCCGGACGACAGCGGCGCACAGCTGCCGGCTCTTCTTCCGCAAAGAGAACCGCTCGGGCCGAAAGAGCGGAGGCTCATCTTCTTCTTACTTTTATCTCTTTCTCTTCGGCAACGGAAGGTGATGCGCGTGTGAGATTAATTCCATGTACACAAGTGCCCGGTGCACACGACGAAGACGAGTCTTCGACTACGTCATATATATAACGAGTAGGGCGCGCGCGCGCGAAAAATAGAGAGAGAGAGAGCTCTCCTTCCGCGTGAGCTTGCGCGAGCTTGGGTATTGCCCATAAAGCAATCGCGCGCTGCGGCACCGCAAGTTTTTGGCTCCTTTGGCGTTTTTGTTTTGCACCGACTTCGAGAAAGAGAGGGAGAGGAGGAGAGAGAGAGAGAGATACGCCTCCCGGTGAGTTTTCCTTGATGGCGACCCGGGTGTGTTGGCTAATTTTTTTTTTTTTTTTTTTTTTTTTTCTTGCTCGTAGTTAAGTAATCGGTTTATGCGGCACAATTATACCGATCCGCGCTACGTGTACCGTGACGTTAGATTAATTTTGGCCGGCTGATGAATGTCTCGCGGAGAGACCACGCGTCGCGACGACTGTCTCCAAAAGCTCGCCCATCTACTTGCAGTAGTGTATTATCGAAGTTGAAGCGCGCAATTTTCTGTTGTTGTCTTTTTTTTCTCTTCAGATATATATAATATTTACTATTGAAATCGCAGGCGTTCGTTTATTGTGCAAAATGTGGCGTTTGCTCGCGATTGATGATGGATATTTTTGTTTCTGGTAACAGTATAACGAAATGATGAGTTCCGTGCGATTCCTCCTCAGCCAAATATTTAATCATTGACAATTAGGATAGTAAAAATGACCGGTTTAACAATACAGCGCGAGGGATCAAAAATTTTAATCTCACATTTGTTTTTAAGTTGAAAATCGGCAATCCAATTGAAAGTTTATGGTACACGTAAACCAGTCACATGATTTACAATCAATTGTCTCCGATCGATTGAAAACTCATACCAGTGTACGTGGCTAAAGCTTTCCCCCGTAAACTAATATTTTAGTTGAAAGATGAGCTTTCGTTATCGACGGTTGACGAAATATCATGATTTTTTTTTTTTTTTTTTTTTTCAGGCGGAAAACATGGACGACGACGAGGGAACGAGCGTCGAGGTGTTCGTCTACGATCTCTNTTTTTTTTTTTTTTTTTTTTTTTTTTTTTTTTTTTTTTTTTTTTTTTTTTTTTTCTTCCCTCCGGCTGGTTGTGTCGTTCCGTGGGACTTGCCGATTTTCGAGAGTGCACCGTTTCGTTACGATTTTGTGTTTCGAGGATACCTATTTTTTTTTTTTTTTTTTTCTTTCTTTTGGATCTCGCTCTGTTACTTTTTTCTACGAGTGCCACAAGTGTTAAATTTTACTGTACACAGATGCGAGTGGAATACATCGAGCGTTACATAATTAATTTTTCTCTCGTACACCCTTCGATGGACAGTGGAATATGGATAAACGATCCAAGCGATTTTTCTTCCAAAAATCTGTGCGTACTATTTCCGTCGCTGCCCTAAAGCCGAACGCGAGCGCCCGACATTATGTGTCCAGTGGCCGACGCTCGTATTTTTAGACACGATATACCCGAGTCCAGATATTTGTTTAGCCGCGTAAACATAATTAAAATCCGCGTAAAAATAAAAGCGTCGTCCCCGGCATTGCCACCGACTCCAAAACTATGCTTTTATAGACAGTCTTGCAATTGTTCGGAAAACCCCATCGGATAATCAGGTATACAAGCCATTGGCTCGAACTACACATAAATACTACATGTGAGACAGGAACGCGTAAAACGAGTGCAATTGCTTTGCATTGCGGAAGATTTTCGGCCAACGTAGATCCACGAATATTTTGTAACGCATTGGGGGGGGAAAAAAAGAGTCGAGTTGGCGAGTAGAGAGCGTCGCAAGGGGGACGTGCGTTTTATTTTCGGAGCCGGCGCGATTCGCGAACCCGGAAATACACCGTGTACTCTGCTTCGTCGCTCCGACGACGTGGTTTGCCTGCCTTTCTTTCTCCCCCTATATACACATTTTGTAAAAGCTCTTGCAAGCAACCCTTTTTTTTTTTTTTTCTCCTACGATTTTTTGTTGTTCGCAGGGGGGCACCGAGCTACAGGAGCCACTGAGGATCGAGAAGATCGGCCAGACGTACCTGCCCTACTCCGTGTTCTGGGAGTACATCAACGGACTGGGCACCACCAAATTCGCGTAAGCATCACACCGATTCTCGTGCTCCGCCAACGTGTTATTATTAACGCGACGAATCATCGCCGCGCGATTTTTGCCTTTAACTATACCGATCCCCGTGATCTACCGCAAAGGTAGATAGACGCAGGGAGCGCGTTATTCTAATCGTCTTCCGAGAACCGAAGCGCATTTGCTATTTTTAAACACACCCTCTCTCTCTCTTGGTTGGCATAAATTAACGCTCGCGCGCGAGAGAGAGAGAATCCGATAGACCGAGTTTGGATTTTCGAGGTGGTGCGCTTATTTCGAAATGCGTGAAAATGACAATATTTTTTTTTTCTTTCTTTTTTTAATTATTTTTCGCTCTCCAGGCCCGGCACGTACAATCTGCTCCGGCACAACTGCAACAACTTCACCGACGAGGTCAGTAGTTTCCTCGTGGGCACCGGCATACCCAAGTACATATTGGACCTGCCCGAGGAGATCATACAGACGTGAGTATACATCTTCGTAGAAAGAGAAGGAGGAGGAGGGGGGGGGGAAGGGAAAAAAAGAAGAGAGAAGGAACAAACGAGCGGGCGCCTCTTTTTCTAGGCCCGTCGGGCAAGCCCTCCTTCCATTAATAGAAAACTTGAGCAAGGGTGCCACCGCCGGCTTCAACTCCGGCCAGAGATTCGTCGAGGCGAGAATAAGCAGGGAAGAGTCGCTGGTCGAAAATTCGACTCTCCCCTGTATACCCCTGCTGCGATTAATAATCCATTTGGTAGCACTTTTTTTTTTTTTTTTTTTTTTTCTCTCTCTCTCCAACTGTAAATCGCGACTTTTCATGTTGTCCCTTGCAGGCTCAACTCGATCATCTTGGACGAGAAGCGCAGCGTGTTGAACGCGAAGATCGCCAAGAGGAAGCAGAGGAAGGTCAAAAAGGAGAAGAAAAAGAAAGACAGGCAGAGCAGGGAGAACGGGAGCGAGAGCAACTCGGGGCTGAGCAACTGCACGGACATGGCCGAGAACGGCGAAAGTGAGTGATGTTTGCGCGAACGATTGTTGAAACAAAAATCATTGCGATACTAACCCGATGTGGGTGACAGCCGTAGCTACGGAGAAGCCGGTCAAGTCGAAAAAATCGTCGGGCCATCAGCAGCAGGCCGACGGCTTCAACGGGGAGGCGGCGTCGGGCTCGGAGCCCCGGAGGGTGGCCTCGCCCGACGAGATAGCCCGGGAGATCGACGAGACGGACGAGGAGGAGAGGCGCAGGGCCGAGGAGGCGCGCAAGAGGCGCGAGCCGCCGATCGTTTTCAAAGACCTGCCCGACGCGGCCGAGGAGCTCCAGCTGCTCAGGGACTTGCTCGGCGGCAAACTGACCGAGGACGAGGAGAAGAGCATCGACGAGCTCTACGAGTACCTGCTCAAGGACGAGGGCTCCTGGGCCCTGGGCGACAACTTTCTCACTTTTGTTGGTTGGTCCCTCTCTACCGATGTTTTTTTTTTGAGGGGGAAAGGGATTTCCGAGTACAGCGTTTTAAGGGACGTTTTTTTTTTTAACGCAGGAAGGATCTTTCGGGATGGGGATCTCGATGCGAAAGCTCGGATCTGCTTGGCCAACATATTGTGCATCGCTGCGCTGAAAGACGACGTTATCCTGCTGCTGCACCAGGACAGGAGGGAGCACTCTATCATGAACTTTGCGTACGACATCGACCGGCATCCCATCGAGGAGCAGCTACCGCTGGCTCAGTTTGTGAGTTGTGGTGTTGGAATTAAAGCGTGGGTGAATGGTGTATAAGCGATAACGTTGCTTCGACAGATCGCCAACCTGTTTGAGAATCTCTCGAGCTCGGAGTGGCTGATGTACATATCCGAGTGGCAGCACCAGAACCAGAGCATCAGCAATATCCGGGTGACGACGAAGGTGGCCGTGCACGCGCTGCTCTCGGACTCGGAGGAGCTGCAAGCTCGGGGCGCTGCCATCATCCACAACCTGTGTACCAAGGAGGTAAAGACTGTGGTCTGTATCCTGACTTGTGGTCTGGTTTTCTTTTTATCATCATCTCGCTACTAAGACACATTTAATACACAGCGCTATACATTGTCGTTTCGCTTCAATGATTCTGCTGGGGGTACGCGGCTTTCGATTCATCTCGCTTTCGCAAACCAGCAGTAGCTCACAAACGTACAATACGTAACGAAAATTCGTGAAATGCTTTTAAACAATGCCTAATTTTAATAACGCAAGTACATAACTGTCCTTTCAACAAAAGTGTAAATATATCGGTTGTACCTCGCAATTCAGCAAAACAATATAGAAATGCTGCCTTTCGTGACTGACGAGCTTGCCTCTAACAGATGTGTCACGTATACTGTATATACTTTTCATCCATCTCCGTTTCACGATCTATCTGCTTCTGTATTACATATGACGTTATTTGTTCGATGTTGTTGATTATTATGAGTTTTCTTGGCACAATATACATACGAATGTCATTGTTGCTGTCGTTCACCCTCTTTTCGCTGAACCAAGAAAACTCGCGGTTTTACTAATAATTCGTTTCTCGTTAACAATAACTATCAAAAAGGAGTTCGGTGAATGTTTGACCATAAGTTGAAAAAAAAAAAAAAAAGAAAAAAAAAAGAAAAGAAAAAAAATGCAAGAGCAGATACTTCCTTAGGCGATTGGTGTCCGGTTTATTTTTTGCAGAAAATGAGCAAAAACAAAAGTCTCCGGCAGATTTTACCAAAAGGCAGCATTTCCAAGGTACACACGATTTCTCTCTCAGCAATTTCATACACCTCTACTCGTATCTTGCACACACTCATGCACCGATTTACCGTCAGCTTATTGGCATTGAAAAAAAACAAAAAAAAAAAAAAAAAAAAACGAGCAACACATACATCAAATTTACCTTACTCGTGTGAGCTAATGTGCCATTCTTCACTCGTTGGGCGTAGGTATTCGACGACGTGGCCGTGGAACTGACGATGGCCCTGCTCCAGTTCTTCAATGGCAATCCCGAGGAGAAGCACCTGTACGCTTGCATGAAGTCGCTCGAGCGTCTCACCGAGATCAGCCGCCAGGAGGTGCCGCAGCTCATACACATGATCGGGCCCGAGCCGTCGAAATTCAAAGGCAAGTCCGACCGGATCGACGGTCTCATCGACGACATCGGCAAGAGGCTCAACGTGCACTAGGAGCCAGAGGGACATACACACCCTTGGTCCCGAGTCTCCCTCATCTGTAATACGTAGACGATAGTTATACGTTAGGCTGTACATCTTATCTCTTCGTTATGCCAAAGACCGGCTCTCTTTGGTTTTTTTTCTGTCTCTATGACATTTTTTTTTTTTTTTTTTTTCCATCACTCATGAGGTGTGCTCGTGCGAGCTGTGAAACTGCGTTTCATTTTCCAACACCCCCCTCCCCCCAACACATTTAATTTCGATAAAAGTAAGCACAATTTTCTTTTTCGCCACAGCTCAAGTTTTTATACGTTAAAAAAAAAAAAAAAAAAACTCGCACGATGCTGTTTTTATATCATGATTGTATTTCTCATTGCGTTGGCGTACTATTTTTATCGTTTCACGAATCTAGATGATATATTATAATTTACTGGCTCACAAACAGGTGTAATAACATAGGGTATAGTTATATTATTATTAATTGTTACGTGTAATTGTTGATAATTTATTGTGTAATTTTATCATTGACCATTGAAACATTAAAATTTTATACTAATTTCCATCCGATTTTTCTCCTCACAATTTTAATTTCGAGACTCACGTGGGACAAACAGTACTTGGCTGGTCTCAGTCAATCTGACGTGTACCAGTTGAAACGTGTACGTTGCAAGAACAGAAGATAATAGAATTTTTGAGCGTGTCGACTTTGAGAGACGCTCGCGAGTGAAAACGAGTAAAGTCTAGGGAAATAAAGAAAAAACATGTAATCCCTTCACACTCTGGCATTGAAACTTTATCTAACAGTAGAAGTTTGCATTTTCCAAGGCGTCAACGATAGTAAATCATAGTTTAATTAATCATATCGCATATCAGCCGTAGCCGTGCTAACTATACCTTATCGATAATTTGCAGACATGATCAAGATACACGTGCATTACTATAAATATATGTGTTGTCAAATAAAAGTCGAGACTTGAACGAAATTTTTTACGAAAGCACACGCGTATTGCTTCTTTTTGTCAATAATTTTTTGGAATACGATGGAAAATGATACCACGGGAGTAATAGATGGTATATTGGTCGAGAAAAAATTATTTGCAAATGGACTTTTTTTTTGTTTATTTTATATGTTGTCATGTAGCTGTTACAAATATATAATTTATGTAACTTGAAGAAGACAATTGATAAAAAAAAAAAATAAAATGTAATAGTCATTCAGCAGTTTTTACTCGTTCGATTGGTGCGGCAAATAATATTTCGCGATTATAATAAAAGCAAAGTGTAAAATAACAATAGCTGTACGTAAAATATGTTTGCATTGTGTAAAAATGTATTATATATATATACCACTTAAGGGGAATAAATTGTTCGAGAGGCGAGAGCTTTTGTGACGCACTTGAATCGTTACTACATACATATTAAAAATATACATGATTATTTAAATAAAGAGAGAACTTTTTAAATAACTCGTTTACTTCAATTTCAAAATCCTGTGGTTATTGTGTGTCCTTCTTTAAAGCAGTTCCATGCAATCACCTATAAGTACCGAATATTCGAGTTTAATAAATATCACTGGCTATGATGGAGACTAATGATGGAGAAAAAATTAACGCAGGGCAAGACTACTAGAGCAATTATTCAAGTGGCCGATCGGACGCCGATTTTGCGAAGCTTGAAACTCGAAAGCAACGGTTATTCGAAGAAAAAAAAAAAAAAAGATCGTCCCCATCGTTGACGGAGCGCAAAGCTCAAAAAGATTCCCTCTCGCCTTCCGCGCTTTTGCAAATCACTCCGCTATCTCTCGGCTGTCAAGATAAACTCCGTCTATGTCAACACCCGCGTCGCATCTCTGCAGCTTTGCGCGGAACAACGGCAGATTCGACGCTTTTTTTTTTTTTTTTTTTTTTTTTTTTTCGGTCGCACTGCACCCGCGGAGTACACAAGTACTTGTGTTCCTGCTCGCACGCGCGTCTCTGTGCGTGCGTGGTTAACGAGGTGCGCGATATCAGCGGGAGACGTGGGAGTGGGAAAACGATCGCGACGCTGGTATCATCGTCGTCGTCATCGAAGAAGAAGGAGCCGAGCGGGCCAACTTCGAGTCTCGTGGATTTTGACGATGAGGACGTCGAGCGACACGAGAGTAAGTGCCTCCTGCAGGTGCAGTGCTGGACCCCCCTTTTACTTTTTAACTGTACCCTTTATAGCAATAGTGGTGTAGTGATTGGAAGAGACATTTCATTTTCCCCCTTTTCAGTGACTGAGGAGTGTAACTTTTTTTTTTTTTTTTTCGAACATAGGGGTAAAAAATAAGAATTTACGCCCTTGTAAATGTTTCAACTATCCGTACATATTATATACACTTGTCGCGTTGCAGGATACGCCTATCGACACTGTTTTAATGCCGTTTTAACGACTCTGGCACATTAATTATTAATCAAACATATTCTAGCTCGGTGTATTTTCCGACAGACACGAAAACAACAGCTTATAGTTCACGTGGCCAAAATGTTTTTTTGATTTGCGTAGCGAAAAATCAAGTCGCGTGTCGTCGCCATCTCCTAAAACCAATGTCGAAAAAGTCGGGAAATTCGAGGTGACGGTTGTTGGGAGCGTTTTATCATCGTTTACAAGTGCAATTAAGCGCCACACGCAGTGATTATGTGGGATAATGTTTTAATCGAAGCGAGTAAGTACCCTCTTTTGCTTCCCATCCCAGGGATTTCGTCATTTATCCGTCCATCGAAAACAATAAAAGCCTGATAAGACTCTCCCCGTATATACCTCGGCACGCATCTCCAGTAGCTTGAATTGCAGTGACTCCAGGCGAGGAGAAGACGACCACTAGGCCGCTCGTCGGGGGCGATGAGGGCAGCAACAACCATCACATCAGCATCAAATATGGGGGCAAGAGGATGCACCGGGGTCCGGCCAAGCGGCGCGTCGGTTTCCGGCCGAGCAAGTACGCGCCCATCTTCAAGTGGCTGCCCAAGTACAACAAGTACAAGGCCGTCTCGGACGTCATTGCCGGTGTCACGATCGGCCTGACCATGATACCCCAGAGCATCGCCTACGCCACTCTCGCCGGCCTCTCCGCCCAAGTTAGTCTCTTTCCTTCCTTCTTTCTCCACCGATTTTTCAATTGCCCCAACAGTCGTTGCGACCAACTGCGCATTACCACTCACGATCTCTCTCTCTCTCTCTCTCTCGCGTGTCTTTTATTGGCGCAATTAACCGGCAAGATCGTTTAGTGTATAATACACGTACATGTATCCTTGAATGAGTAATTCCTTGCGCAGTATGGACTGTACTCGTCCTTCCTCGGTGGCTTCCTGTACGCGATCTTCGGCTCCGTCCGGGAAATCTCGATCGGCCCCACGTCCCTCATGGCGCTGCTCACGGCTGAGTTCACAAGGGACATGAACCCCGACTTTGTCATCCTCCTCACCTTCCTCACGGGCTGCATCGAGTTCATCATGGGCCTCTTGGACTTGGGTGAGCACTTTTTCCATTCTTACGAGTCCGTATAACCATGTATGTTTATTAAAAAAAAAAAAAAAAAAAAAAAAAAAAAAAAAAAAAACATGCATAGGGTTCCTGGTGGATTTTATATCGCTACCGGTGACGTCAGGGTTCACGTCCGCCACCTCCGTCATCATCATCGTGTCGCAGCTGAAGGGCCTGTTGGGCTTGAAATTCCAGTCGGTCAATTTGCTCGACCAGATGATCAAAATTTGCTTGAACGTGAAGAAAATCAAGCTCGGGGACACCGCGTTGGGTATCTCGAGTCTTGTCGCTTTGCTGTGTCTCAGGGTGAGCGCGTTTTTTGTTTTACAACGAGTTGATTGGGCCTCACACGCCAAACGGAAGCATATTTTATAAGTATTTTATCATCCGAGTCGCTCGACATCTGTTTTATATTTTCGCGAAATGTTGACTTGGCAAATATTATTTGAGCGTGTGCACGCAAACCACCACCGAGACGCGTAAATTCCTGCATAACGTTTGCTTTCTCTAATGAATTATTGTTGTTGTCGACTCGAGTAAGACCCTACGTGCACTTGTGTGCGTGATTATTATTATTATTATTATTATTTTTTTTTTTTGAATCAATCAAATTTCTTCAAGATGCATGTCAAACTCACGATTACAAGTTACCCCACAAATCAATACACGTATACGCATCGCGATTTATCAAAACTCGCCATCACCGGTTTTTTTCCGCGCAAAACTATTAATGCCGAGATCGGCTGGTATTCGCAACAACCATCGTAAGTATATATACATACTCTAAGTATACCTGTACATTTAACCGGCGATTGATATGATTCGCAGAAATTGAAGGACGTGAAAATAAGCGCGGATCGGCCCATTGTGTCGAAGACGATCTGGTTCCTTTCGGTAGGCCGGAACGCCCTCGTCGTCTTGATTTGCTCGGCCATTAGTTTCTATCTGCACCAAGCCGGACAGACTCCATTTGCGCTCTCAGGTATAATATATATATATGTTACGTCTCGCGTGTGTGTATGTATACTGCACCCACGTGCGCTTTATAAGTACTACTGCACATAAGTATAATGTTGTGTAATATTGCTCGCGCATGTATACACTGTCAAGAGATCGAGGCTTGGAAGAAAAATCGCTCGCACATTGGAATTAATTTTTACAAGTTCCGGTGTGCATGGGGTCATTTGGTGGATAAGCGGTGGTTATAATGTTTGCGTGTGTAACGCTGCTATCAAACGAAAGATGATGATATACCTTTACGCGTCTATGTAGGATTTCCTTCGTTTCAAACGGGCTCATCGTGACGAGAATCGGCAAATCTCTATCACCTCGCGCGTTGCTCCAAATTTGTAAACAAATATTTTACATTGATTAAGTAACCGAAAGATTTCACAATTGTATACCTAATTGCGCACACTTGCTTTTATCAATGATTTACTCGATGTTTTTTTTTTTTTTTTTTTTTTTTTTTTTTTTTTTTTTTTTTTTTTTTTTTTT